>DWJK01001911.1:0-15735 GCA_018248815.1 Croniades pieria auraria
ATTTATCACATTTTTTGTATTTGTAAATCGGGATTTTACTGTCAAATTGAAACTTTTTCAGATGAAAATTGTGCTGTTAAATTTAACCTTTTTTCAATGTTGACAGTAAAAGCATGTTGTTATGTCATTCATGCGGTCATTTCATTTTGGACTTGCTTTGATTAAAGCAAATTAAATTTTCACTTTTATATGTAGCGAGGCACATACTGGGCCACTAGTATATTATAATTCCTTGTACAAATGCTATTCATTTTTACTAATGATACATCAAATATGCCTTCACAACATGTGGAAAACTGAGAATTAACATTATAACTATCTTCGATTCTTACACAAGAAATATTTCTACTGCATTTCCATAATGGGTTAGGGTTTATTGGTTAGGCTGAGAAGTCTATTACTTACACTTTCCACTAGTTATAAACCCCCTGTAGTATTGGGTGAGCCATACACTGGTCACAAATTCAGTCTCTGAGTGACTACTTGGAATTTTAAATAGGAAAAATAAATATTTTCTCAACCTTTTCTTATACAATGAACTCTACTAATACAATTTTTTCCATCTTCAATAAATATTAGTGCCTTCAGACTAATGTGGAACTGTATGTTTTGTTTTGATATGCTGTTCCCTACCACAGTTAATTTAAATACATAATTTTTTAAGTATATTTGTGTTGCTTGCATGTGTTAGTATCTGTTTCACTTATTTGTTTTTATTTTCAGGTATCCATTCCTTATGATACTAAACTTTTATAATAATATTAATACAATCTCTGCAATTCATCATCCTTTCATTATTAATAGAACACACAATTATTAAAAATATTGTTATTCATTTTCATTATCACATATTTCTCACCATAGACATACATTTCAAGTATTAATTCGACTAATATCCTATTATATGATATTTGACTTTAACATTTACTCAACAATACAAAACTAATGAGTTGTTAGAAACCATGAAATTAAGAGATCAATATAAGATTTTAAGTATTTTCTATATTGTACTAGACCATTCTCTTATGTACAGATTTACAGGTATATTTTACCGGTTCATAGTATTCAATGCTAGGCATTACCAGTCATGATGAAAATGTACATCCAATTTCAATATTGTTGTACTGCTCAGTCGGTTGCAAAATATATACCTATAGATTTAGATAACTGACACAATATATACAATGAAAATAGCTGAGAGAACAAAGTTTAACCTTCGTAGCCTTTATGCAAAGCAATTGATGAAATATTATCAATTCTTTCAAGTTACTGATTGAAAAGACATAGTGTAACATGCCTATTGCAAATATATCTCCGTTAAACGGTATACTGTTCAATCAGTAGGCAGGTTACGTTATTTTAATAATTCATAAGTTAACAGATACATATCTCTTAGATACTTCATTTAAAAAAGGGGATATTTTTTAGTGATAGACAACAGCAGAAGTTTCGAGAACACTTCATATGTTCATATTAGTTGCTACCAAATTATTATCTATCGCTGTTCACCCAACATATGTAGTTTTCGAACATATAATCACTGCTCGTCCTGTTCGTAATTTCTACTCCAATTATTCGGACATGTATTTGAACAAGATTTATGCGGTGTTATTATTTTTTTTCGACAATTCAATTATATAATTTCGACGAAGTGACAAAAAATTTAAACAGCATTTGCCGGTCATTGCTTTTGTATAAAAAGATCGTTTTTATTGTTCATGCAATATATGTAATTACATATAGCTGCAAACTACTGTGTCAATGAAATATTGGTCGACTTTATCTTCGGAAAACGATTTATTTCAAGCTATCTGGTAATTACGTAAGAACGAATCAATAATAAAATATATTCATTCATGTTCGTGTCGGTGTTGCTTCGCAAGAGTCTGACATTTCACGATTGTTTGCAACAAAGACTAAAGGACCCTCAGTTGCGATTAGTTCTCAAATTTTGGTATACCTTATTTATAGCAAAGGCTAACTGAGAGCTGGCTCCACTTATTATTATTATTAATCACTTAGAAATTATACGTTTGCAGAATATAAGAGATATGCTCGATTGTGAAGCATAATTTAGATTTATACGAAGGTTTTCTATAGTAAAAGTTTTTGTCGACGATATGACTTATGTATATGTATGTATCTATACATTATATATATCTCAGTACCAATTGCTTCTCACATCAATCTCCGGTCACACCAGTTGCTAACAGAATAACAGTAGACACCCATTGTATGGTGCGATACTTGAGATTGACAAGACTAATTGGAAAATGATCTCGCCCCACTTGTATCATGAATTGCAAGATTGCAATTGTTATTGTACCAATTGAGGACTTTATTCAATTTATCAGTGCTTTCAATTTAACAATGACTGACAATAGTATGATTGTCGTGCCTACACGCGAGCACCCTACCGAGTTGCATACAGAGAACGGGTCATTCCTAACACATCATTGCCGGGGCAAGGATGTGTTAGGAATCGGCTCAGCCCTCGCCTATTCACCCGGCTAACTATGTCTCACACCCGCCCGAGCAGATACTGTAAGTGTAAAATGTGGTGATGGTATAAATAAAACTTTTATATGATATGAATTAAAACATTTCCTTTAACTGAATTTTAGGTTGGACCGCGCTCCATGAAGCTTGCAGCTATGGTTGGTTTCAAGTTGTGGTTGTGCTCGTGAATGGCGGTGCTAACGTAAACGCCAAAGGTCTTGACGACGACACGCCACTTCACGACGCGACCACATCTGGAAACCTCAAGATGGTGCAATTCCTTGTCGAACATGGCGCCGATCCATTCGTGAAGAATAGTAAAGGCAAAATGCCGTCTGACTACGCCGCGCCGCACATCTATGAATATTTGCAGGCTCTAAAGGGTATGTCGTTACCTAGTACAAGTTTTTGAACTAACATTACTAATCTGTCAAAAAATGACGTTACCTTAACCCACATCACCCCAGCTCATTCATAATTCATGTTCGAGTTATGTTAAGCGTGTCACATGTCCTTATGAGTGAGTAAAGTGAAACACGCGTAAAATCATAGCAGCCCAGCTTCTTTGCGCCAAGCGGAAACTATAATTTTAGTTTTTTTCTATTCAGTATTTTTATTGTATATGGATACTACATTATAACATGTGTCGTTTGTAAAATATAATATCGACACGTTGAATACGGTATATCTCCATTTGATGATACCATTGCGAAGTTCATTATACAATTAGGGTTAAGTATATAATACTGAAGTTTTACTTTGTCTCCAAGCATATAGTCCGAAGTCTAGTACAAATTAGTAAGGGTGGAACAGGGCGCGGTAATAAGGGACGCAACGGTACGAAATGCCATAGAATTATTGAATTGAAGTCGATATTCTCAGCTGCCCGCTATCAAAGGATAGCGGACAGCTGAGAATATCGATTAATTATCGATTGCACCCGCGCCGCCAGCCGCTCCGCGCAACTCAGTCTTTCTCAGGAATATATAGTTTGTTCCGTTTTAAATACATTTTTCATACATTGCCGAAGCAAATAATGGCCTACATCGTTACACAATTCGACCATTAGCATATGACTTATACGAGTTAATGAAAGTTTTTCATTATTAGATGAATGTTATTTTTTATTGTTGTCATGAGACGTGAGCAATGGGGTATACAACTTTAATGCGACTCTGCACGTACTAACCACTAAACTGCATTCTGCAACTCTCCCTTCACGATTACTACTGGGTTTTGGCTTGGCTTACCTTTTTCAAATATCTCGACGCATTTGTTTTGTTTTGTTTTTTTTTTGTTTTTGTTCGTTTTTTGTTTGTGTATTATTTTGTTACTGCCTGTGTTTTTAGTGTTCGCTACTTTTGTACAGAAATTTATTTGGGTTTTTTTGTTTTCTTTTGGCGAATTATTATGGTATTATTGAATTTAAATACCTCTCAAACATAAAATATCGAAAGCGATGAAAACAATAGATTTCAAAATCTGAAATTATGCAGTAAAACAAATTAATGCGATGAGTTTTGAAAATTTTAGCTCATTTACCACGTGTGGTAGATATACGAATCCGTATGATTAAATACTCATTAATTACCATACTTATTAAAAACAAACCGAAATAAAAGCATATTCAATACAATAAACAATGTAGCAAAATTATCATTCGTTATAAAAGATTTTCTTAATAAAATCACCTAATTGACAGACTGCTCTACTTGTAAAAAACTTAACAATAAGCATGTTAATTAAAGTATTTTTAAGTATATTATTATTATTATTATTTGTAACCGTAATTTCGAATAACTAATATTTATATTGCTGCTTACGTAATGAAATTTGTGGAGGATGTAATTGGAGTGTTGCTTAACAAACGATATAAAAAATCTGACTACGCTTAAAACGCTAACAGTCACAGTAGTATTTTATTTCTTACTAAATCGCTTGGTAACAATAACTGTATATAAAATGTTTTTATATCGATGTTGCCTCCAATCGGAAATTTACCAACGTTTAAAGCTATAATATATATGGCACAGATAATTTATTTTCTCTGAATAGTCAACTATTCAAATCGACCCTAGTACTAAATAAAACCTCAGCGTAGAAACATTGGCGAATCCGTGAGAAATGACGAGTGTAGTATGCATTATTTAGTATGAAATACGCCGCTGAAATAACAGCCAATCGATATTGTAACTACCTATTTGATGAAAAGCAATCGGTATATATAAATGAAACAAATAATGTTCCATATTTGTACTTACGACTATCACTCTAGACTCGAGTTACTAAAATCGTAATGTGAACATAAAATCCTGAACATGATACATTACGAACTATTCTGAACTTTAAATTCTAACATGTGTTTCCCAAGTGCCTTTAAACGCTCCTAAGTTTTGTGGTTTTTTTTTTGTCACCCGAAAAACTGCCAATGTCACGCGTAGATAAAAATGAACGCATAGTAAAAAAACGATCTGTCGCACGGATATACATGTAAATGTAAACGGTTTCGCGAACGTTCTCGAAGGCCTGCGTATTTACATAATATGTACAATGTAGCGGTGTTGTGTAAATCAAACCGCCACATGTAAACACTAAAAATAATATTCCTTGCTGTTATGTCCATCAAAATAATAATACTCCGTGTTACTTAGCAACGAAACATATAAATTATCTGAGCCGTTTATTAAACAGCGTGTTTTTATACTGTTGACACAAATTAAAACTTAAACGATTTGTCTATGGATCAAAACTGCCTGGCTTAAAGGAACAAGCTAAGAATAATTTATATTTCCTTGTCCTGCAAATATGGTTCGCGTTTACGGAGCTAAGTGTTATACATTTCGCTATAGACCTATCGATTGAGTTCGCTCTACTCTAAGTAACTTGGTTCGACACTTGGAAGACTTATAACGAATTAGTGAAGACTTGACTGACTCGCTGAAACCCAATGGATCGTGAATTAAACAATAGCGCTGTTGCCGGATACATGAAATTCCAGAAAGAAGATGTTTTGTTTTATTTATTCATCGTACATCTGTTGAACTTATTATTTGAATTGTTTTTGTTATGTGTCCATTGATATTTATTAGTTGTAAAAATATAATCATTTTTGATTTTTTTTTTATTTTATTTTTTTTTTTCACCTCTTCGCCAAATGTTTTCTATTTATTTACCTGTCATAAATAAAACATTTCTGTATTATTTTTTATAAGATAGACTTGAGGAAATTCAAACTACGCAATGTTCATTTTGGTCGCATTTATATTTTTTGTGTTATATTTTCTTTGTCATAATGGTTTTTTAAAACATTTTTTGTAACGTGAACATAGATGGAGTACATTATTATACATTTACATGTCGAGTTATGGAGGTAATGTTTTCCAAACGTGATGAACTAAAATATAATGTACGGTATGTATCTCCCTTTTGTTTGCTACTTTTAAGTTTTTACAGGTAAAGCTTGTTTTTTTAATTTTTTTTTTCATTTGATTTTTTTTGTGATCAGCATTATATGGCTATAGAAGACTGACAATTTAAGGTTTCTAAACGGTTTCTAAAAAATGACCTTCAATTCTAATCAAATCGTAGTGTTAGATAAACGGTGGCGATAAGAATTTTTTCAAAAAAAATAACATCGCGATTTAAACGAAAGTACCTACTTAACAGTAGAACGTTTTCTTAATGAAATCTACCTTTTGTTTTAGATTTTCACTGTAGAGGATTTTTTTCTCATTCTGTTTATGTTTTTGTTCTTTCCATCATACGTAACCAGTGCACCGCACCGGCTGTATTAGCTGTCATTAGTACGCGACTGTTTAGTTTTTACTTTTGAAGGGTGTTCGAATATACTAATATTTTATAGACATAAAATATTTGGTTGTTGTCTAAATAAATAGATAACTGCAATTGTATGGAATACTAGTATATTAGACGTTCTTGAGAGTAATAACTCATTATTGTCAAATACACTTGTAAATAATAATCATAAAGGATTTTAAGTGAAATATACAATATTTTCGATATTTCCATTCATATTGCAGCCTCACATATCAGTAGCTGGTTTAATGTTTTAGTAGATACGTATATAGTTTCGCTTTTAGCATTTATATGGAATGGTGAAATAAGTATATGCTTCAACTGGGGTATGGCGAGGTCTCGCTTAACTTAACACTAATATGGCAGAGATAAATCTCGGTCCATTTTTCATGATCTAGACATGAATATAAAACGTGGCGTATTAATCAAACGATACATAGACAAAAATATTATTTGAATTTAAAAATAGGTCTGAAACTGACGTCGTGAGCAAATATATTCACATTGGTCAGCCAAAGATATTTAACTTATATTGAATCTTGATGAGTTACCAGTGGCACGGCGGTTGTATAACAGCGCCACGGAAGATCGTAAGGCTTATTTTTTCAAAATACATTTTTTGTTCTATACAACAGAAATCTGAAAAGTACTAGGTCTGTTTTACTAAAATGAGTTTAAAATATATTGTTTACATGTAAAATTTTAACTTTTTTGTTTTTGAAAAAATAAACGCTCAACAATATTCACCAATCATTCTATTAAAACATTTATCCCAAATTATATATAGTAATAATTTATTGGACTTTAGCAAATCTCAGTGTATATGAGAATTTTGATTATATTTGAAATGACATTTTCACGGTTACAGCTTTTTAATTTGTTGATTATTTTTGAAGTTACGTAACTAGTGAAACGTGGGAGTGTGTTCCACTCCTCTGCCTAGCTCATCGGTGATTACAGGCGTGCAATTAGGATCTTTTTTTTATATTTGAAAATTACTTCGATAACTTTATGTATGTTTTAGCATGTAGCACTGAACATAGGATAGTTGAAATATTGCCTACATTTGGTTTTACTTTCTGAACTGTTCAGAATATATTACAGCTGGTACTGGTGTGCAAATAATGAGCAGGATTTAATTTAATAAACGAAGGTTTCTCTTGCTGTTCCCTCGCAGACAGATAGGGATATAAGCCAAATTAAAAATTAATATAGGTGTCCATATACTTTGATGCAAAAAACGCTTCAAGAACATGAAAATGTAGATAAGACGCAATATAACACGCAGTCCCGGTTATCAATCGATGATATAAAGAGGTGACATTTCGATAACCTGTATCCCAAATTCGTTAAACACAAAATAAGCACGAAGTGTGAACGTGTCTAGAACTTTCTGGATTTAAACTGTCACCAGATTGTTGGTTCATAGCAATTGAAGATTACACTATGATTATCATCATTATCAAATGTTACTAAGATGATATAAATTTTCAACTGCCTTTTGAGCTTTTATTTTTATTATTATTCTTTTGAGCTTTATCTAGTTCAATTATATAATGCGAACTATGTAAAGCTGATGATAATACTCTTTTCTTGAAAAGATGTTGTTTTGAAGTTAGTTGTAGACAATAAAAGAATATTTCACAGAATTGCTGCATCGATAGACAATATATGAGAATGAGAATAGATTCTGCGCGCTAGAAATTCGAAAGGAATTCTTCTTCCTCATATTTATAAGAAGAATATTTGTTGAGTTATGTTGAATATTGTTGAGCAAACAAAGGATTCCATTTTTCCTGATATAACGATGGAACTACTTGAAATGAGAAGGAAAGTGTGATAAATTTTTCCAATTTTTACTCTTGTTGTCAGTTGTAGAATAGTATGTATGTAATAGTATTGGTTCTGGAACATCTAAAATGTAGGGGTGTGTTTGATATATTGAATAATGTGTCGACTAAAGATATCATAGATTTTAAAGGGAAAAAAATCTTTGTAATATGAAAAGAATAGTGAACTTTATGACTACTTATGTTATCATGGGAATTATATGAAAGAATTGACTCCACAACTCTTTAGTTCGTTATACAGTTGAATTGCATCAAGGCGAGGTTTTTTTTAAATAGTTATTCAGTATGTTTATATGTATATCGTATTTTTTTAAACAAAATTGAAATGTTACATGATCTCTCTGTCAAAATCGTGCATATGCTAGTTAAATTACTATGCTGGATCGTTAATGTGTCAGTTTAATAATAAACGTGTTATTCAAATGCAATATAGCCAGTGACGACATGAGCTTTAAAGTTGTGTTAGTGTCTAAAAGTGAATATAGACTAATTTATATATTACTGGAAGAAACTTTAATTATTTACGTTATTACGTATTTAAATTTTAAATTGTGCTTTTGCCTGCGTCGTTTCTATAATATGACGCAATTTCTATGTTGAAAGATGAATCGCTGTGTTGAATCATCAACAGGGATTTTTCGACTGTTGGATTCCCTTTTTTCGTCCCTTTTATAATTTAACACAGTTTTTTTAACTCGGCGTTGTAATTTTGTTATATATTTTTTTCTTGACCGACCATCGGAGACATATTTTCCTTTTAATAAAATATTTTACTAAAATAGCGGGCGTCGATGCCATCCTAGGGCTATACAGCAACTATACAACACATGCTGTTGGAAATACTTCTTTAAGGACTAGGTGCAGCAGTGGACGGAGATAGGCTGATGACGATGACTTCTTTAAAATATCCGTATAAATGAATAACTTCGTATAACTAGTTAACAGTTTTCTTTCAACGCACAAGTACGATTGCGGGGGGGTACCTACAATTAATTCGGTTAAATGCAATTAAATGAATATAATATATTAGGCAGTAATGGCCTTGTGGTTTAGGGGTCAACCTTTCATTCACGGAGTCCTGGTCACACGCTAGGCGCAAACGTTTTTACAAATAAATTGTGCTTTTTAAGTTTAAATGTCACTTGTTATAACATGTCGCTCATTTGCGACTAGAGTGTAATATGTCAAAAGCATTGTCTTTCAGAAATTATTCTATGAATTATAATATTATATGAATTATAGACTATTCTGTGGATATATAACTATTATAACAGTCATAGAATAATTATGACTACAGACTTTCGGAAAGAGTATTTTTGATATATAACACACTATTCGCAAATGTGCGATATGCTTTCCTATATGAAGGAAACAAACATCTTACGAAAAATTACAAATCCTACAGTCCTTCATAATATTCTCTAAGGCATGTAACGTCTGCTAACCCGTACTATGTCCCAGCATTGCAAACCATGGCCTGAAACCTTAGTCTGAGAGGCGGACCGTGTCCAGCAGTGGGGCGATAAAAGGGTTGATGATGGTGAATACTATTAGTGAAATACCGTTTAATACATTTAATAGAATGTTTTACTTTCAACAAAGGTTCTAACTTTTGACCCAAAGGGCCTCAAGCCAGTTGAATCGACATTTTACATCGTGAATGTACATTTGCACAAAGGTTAAGCTCATGTCTCGCTGTGCAAATTATACCTGTTTTTGACTGCATAAAGGGTAGTCCACAATATCGATTAAATAATGATATGTACCCCCGTAAATGTTTATTTATGCAGAAAGCATAATAATGCGAGTTAGAAACTTATTTGGATGAAATAAAAACAAAACGTTCAATAGGCAAATTATAAGACCTGGATATCCGTGTGTACTAACCCCTTAATTATAAAGTTTACGTTCCAAGGAGATTGTCTGACATATAAATGATAATTGAATAAGTTTTACTATTGTATTTTTTCTTGAAATGTACAGTGAAATATATTTGGAATTAGAATTATTTTAGGGTGAAATCATCGTAATGGTTAATTGTATGTTTAAATGTTTCGAAGGTATGTAAAGATTAGAGTACTACGTGCAACGTACCGTTCCTCAACGATACTTTGCGTGGTAGTTCTCAATTTAAATATGTATGTGCTGGCCGGCACTCAATGTTATATACTTATAATCCACCAATTAATATAACTTGTCGTTGCAGGTGAAAGCTCGCGCGAGCGGAAAACATCGAGTCGTAACAAGAGTGAAAGCACCACCAGGCACAAAGAGGAGAGAGGAAAGGAGAAGTCCAAATCGAGATCAAAGCCCAAATCTAAATCCAAATCCAAATCCAAGTCAAAGTCGAAATCCAAGTCTAAAAGCAAATCTAAAAGCAAGTCGAAGAAACGTGACAAAAAGGAGAAAGGTTGTATTACGATAATGGTCGGAGTAATATTTGTTATTCGATGTTCCTTATTTCTTGGTAGATTTGCATAAATGTTCCCATCTCAGTGTTTAAGTAAATGCTAAAAAGGGCTTGGGTTGAAAAGTTCGTCATTAACAATGTTCCCGGTGATCGCTTTACTTACTTAAGTACAGTACTTAATAGTGTAGATAAATCGTTTTCGGATGATATTTATAAATTTTCCATTCGATTTCTATTATGAACGTAGAGCTGGACACTTACGGTCATCTAAACTGGCGTGGCACCCCACCTTCCATTATTATATATGGATGAACTCAGTAAATGTACCTGTTTCATTCGCATTGACTTCAGTTGCTCAATGGTCGGTTCAAAGTAAGGTCTATGTACTTTAAAAATGTATGTACATTATACTGTATTAAATATCGATGGTACCTCATATGCCGCAGAAGCTAACTAAGGATGGACAAAACTAAATACTAAACTTTTGAAACTAGCCACCTCAACAGACCTGAGCCGAAATGGACGTGAGCTCACTCTGTGGGGAAGAATATCGTGAAGGCATGGTTCACTATATCATCACTATCAACGTGACATGCGACGTCTTCCACGGCACAATATGATGCATTATGAAGCGCTTGGGAATCCAGCTCGTCGGAGTCGCGCCAAAATTTGAGTTGAGATTTGACGTGAGTGTCAAATGTTGGCTATACATCACGCTATTCGTAGTACACAGTAGTATAGTCGGAATTAGTATAGAACGCGTTAGTGATCGTGAGTGCCCAGCTTAATAAAGAGACGATACGTAGGTCCATAGAATTCTCAGTATAGTCCGACAAGGCCGTTTTCCAAACATAATTCATTATTTTATAACATCAACTATTATTTATACATTCTCATTTAAAATTGCGTAATATAAATTAATAAACGGTGAGTAACTGCGTAATTAGGTGTCAATTATATAAAAAGTTAAAATCTACTGTTCTGAATTATTGAGGTACTTCCGCAAAGAGTACTAATAAAACAAAATTTTTCAAGTGTAACGCATGCATATCTTTTTACCCGGTTTTCGTAATTTAACCTTTAAACCGTGTTATTCAATAATAATATTGGCGTAAATTTCTAATATAAAATTAACAGCAGAATGCTGTAATGTTGCTTAGCAATCCATAGTTGTTGGGCTGTCGATATTTTACCTCGAAGATCATTGTCAATTTCGTATCCAAAAATAGTAAGGGTAATAAATAGTAATACAAAATCGATTAGTCATTATATTTTAAAGAGCACAGATTTGACTAATTTGTTGCAATAAAAATTCATTTGATAGACTTTGTCAACAAGGTTTTAGAAATTGTTATTACAGCCACGAAAAACATTACAAGACAAATGACAAACTTTTAACTACAAACATTAACATATTACAGTACGTATTACGCTATAGTCAATTCATCAGGGTAATGTCTGGTCAAATATCATACTGATAAAATACTGGCCACAAAACTTTTAACTCCTTTCTATACAGCTGACTATGAATACGATTCTTAGGTGACCTTTAAAACACATATAGTATTGGTAAACAAAAACTAATTTTATTTTAACAAAAAAAATAAACCAGTGTAGTCGTAAAAACTGATTCTTAATTATCATTAAAGTGTTTGTTTTTAGTAAAAACATTACCATATAGCACAGTTACATTTGATCGGGTTTGTAGGTATACGCAAAAAAAACATAACTGGTCGGTCGGTGACCTACAGGGCAATTGCAAAGCATTCAGTATCTCACTCGCGTGACTAAAAGCATACTTCTGTCTGTCTCCGTCGTTTAACAACTTTATTTACGTACTGATCATGCACCATCCTCATTCAACATATTAATTCAGATGAACAACGCGAACAATATACACATTGAGAGTCAGTTCTGATAAAAATGTCAATATTTTGATTAGTATCTATTACTAAATAATAATAGGTACTATATCGATAGCGTAAACATACAATTATTTTGGCAAGTAGTCGGGGGTATGGACATAGATTATAAATATTTTTTCGATTGCCTGGCAACACTAAAACTGCTTTGTTTGTTTTTGAAGCTGGTAACTGCGCTTGGATCTAACATTTTTAAATAAGTAAGTTTAAACCATTTAATAACACTGCTCATAATATTAACTTATACATCATTACTAAAATGAGATACGTATAATATGTATTGTTTTTTGTATTTTTAATATTTGTGGAAATTCCTTTGACAGCCTTGTCAGATTATGATTGAAAGTTAAATATAGAGGTGTAGCCAATTGAAAAATATAAAATTACATGCCACTATTTAATTTTTTTTCCGCTGTAACAACTTGCTCTCCATTTTTTTCAAGTTATTATTTAACGTTTCTAGGGTATAATTTATGTTACATGTCACATTTGTACTTACGTGCATATAACAAATTTAATTTGGGTTAATAATTAAATATATGAAATTCTTCTTTCATGAAAATGATCATAACTTAATGCGTGGAAAAAATAACCCAAGCCATTTTTGATCATTGTCCTTTTACTATGTCGCTTTTTCTATTAAAATGTAAAAAAATAAATCATATCTTGTCTCTGTTCTAGCCGCACTTTACAGGTCAGGTGTAAATATATATTTCTATTATAATAGTTCTGCCTGGCCTATTATAATCTACTATTTAAATGCTTGTTTTTTTCGCTGGCAACACAGTAGTTTACTTAGTAGAATTTTGTCGTGTGTGGCATTGGTTACATAGTGTAGCCGCAACTAATTTATTTACTTATTGGTTGCTACGTAAAGATTTGTGACTTACAGTGTCCGTTTTTTAATAGTTCATCCCAGCGACGTTGGAGGTTATTGTTTGTCTTTGTTTATTGCTTCTCCGAACCGTTAATCTTATAAAAGAACGTGTTGGGGCGTGTTGCTGAAATTGTCCTTATGGCCGCTTATTAACGTCAACTTCGTGGTGGTGGTTAAACGGACTGAAATAACGAGTTTGATGCCTTTAGTCACATTAAAAGCACCAGCACTGCTACCATCAACAGTGTTCGGCGACGTGAGATGCAAAGGAGGGCGCTCTCGCACAATAAAGGGGAGTCAAAAGTTGCTTCTTGTTACATTCAAGTTCGTATAGATCGTATAATGCACGCTGCATCGCACCCCACTCGATACTCACAAACTCTTTGCCCGCGACACGGAGGCACACGCAGCCCGCTCCTATCTCTGACCGCGACTGACAATGATTTGTTCAGAAACAACAAATAACATCTATTTGATAGTAACACTAACAGTACTGTACTCTCTGCTATAGATTACGTTAGAATCTATTTTAAACGCCTCCTACTAACCGAAGCTATTTGATTTCTGCATTCTCATTAATGTAATGAGTTAATTAACGTCTCTAACACTTGGTATATAGCATTCTTATCTCATAGAATTGAGACATAAATTTGTTTTTATCAAAGTAGCTGTCACATAACATTCACACAAATCATCAAAACAATTAGCTGAATGTAGATAATTAGATCTATTTGTAGTTGAACAGTCGTGGTAGTGGCTAAGGATGTTTGTTCTTTGTATTGTGTAAATGTTAAACTTCAAAACTGTAATGTAAGTTGTGGATAATAGCCTCATGTGACCCTCAAATTTTTATTTCTATTCCGCTATAACATTCTGCTTTTGTCTTGCATGGACTATATTCTTAAGGTTCTAAGTGACATAATTGACAATTGGATAAAGGTAATATTCAATTATTCAGTTATCTTGTATAGTTTTAAATATTGAAACTAATATGAAATATAAAGTTTGTTTTCAGGCAAGATATAAAGTTTGGTAGTACTCAAAGAAACAGTAATAATGACAGAATTTATTCAAACGTGAAAAAGTCATATAAAGTTATAACAAATTCTGGTTTAATCCATCCTATGCAATTATATCTTTAAAATATGGTGTGTACAATTGCTCTGCAGATACTAGTACAAGGGCTTCTAACAAAGGATCAAGGGATGACAGCAGCAAGAAAGGTGGAAATGCAAGCACTCATGGTGAAAATCATAAAAGGAACAACATGGAGAGCCTAGCACAGGCTGAACATTACGACGGGAAAGAAGCTTCTACGGAAAAAAGCCACTCTTCGGATAACAGGGATGGTAAGACATTTATTTATTATATACAAATGTGGCATTTAATTGAGACTTGTTAGTGCTATCACTTTCAACTATGATCCAATGGCCATTTTGTCCTCTAAATTATTGACTATTTGATAAGAGCCACACAAGCAAAGCAATATTTTATCTTAACACATAAGTAAATAAACTAGCCAACAATTATGCTAAATTTATGCTATATACATTGTATGTTAACTTTTGTTATATTTTATAGTGTATCAAGTATTATTAGAGAAGTATCAAATTTATATATGATGTCTTTTTCAATCTATTTATATGAAAGAAAGAAAGATTATAATATTTAGCTGTGTAACTATGAATTGATTACCAAAGGAAGTACTGTAAAAGCTGCTTGTTCACGGTTTCCTTATTCGCGTTTTCGATATTCACGGGTGAAAAATGTGCAACCCAATTCCCGTATTCGCCTGCTAACAATCCCTTATTCGCGGATGCAATGGGTAAATACAAAAAGATTCAGTGTCTTTTATTACCGCGTCAGCATCCTTTGAGTAATGCGGGCACGTGCCGAGGCGGTTTTTAAAAAGGATGTAAACGAATGAAGTAATATCAAATCAAAACAAACCTTACTACTACGAGTCTAAAGGTAATTATGAAATGTCATCGCCACAATGTCGCGACTGAAGAAGAGACTTCAAAGAGCAGTAATAACTTGACAATGAATTTAAAAAACTTGAGTGAAGGCTTAAGAATGGCTAATAATAATAATAATCATTTATTTCAACCACTAAGGATTATAATTCATGATACGCAAATCATCATTACAAACATCTTAATTATACATTAATATAAATTTATAAATTTACGTGCATTAATAAAATAATATTAGTTGCTATAAAAAAATTACGTTAAAATAAATTTAATTAAATTAAAAACATTAAATTAAAACATGTCACATTAATTAATATTAAAAATGTGGGCTCTCGGCCGCGTGTGACACCCATTCCAGTGTCTTACCACTGGGCAGTCTGGTCGG
>DWJK01001912.1:0-15733 GCA_018248815.1 Croniades pieria auraria
GTAGATAGAAAATTCGTGTACCAATTTAGCTCACAACGAAGCAAGTAAATCTTAGTCTTTAATATTGCACATTCGTAAGACGTTAAAATTTAACTTGAGAGAACATTTTATAGAAGTAGTAATGAACATTTATTCACCGTCAAACATTCGAACTAAGAACAAAGTTGTGTGGCTAACAGTTTGTCACTCTATATTTTACCGCAAATCGATGCAAACGGAACAAGTTCCCAACTCCGAAACTATCGATCAGAAACTGTGGCTCTTAAATCATACAACAGTATTTGATACAACAGTATCAACATTGTTTATCACGAGAAATTTACAGCAACGGTAGACGAGGCGGCGCACACAATACAAGACAATTTATGTGCGTACACTCCAGATGTAATCTCGTCGAATCCTGTGTATCCCTATGGGAACCCAAGAGCTTTCCCTGAGCTGCTTCACACGTTACACGTGATTATACTATTGCCTTTCTCGCTTCGAGAAACTTAGAAGTGCTCTGAGACCCCTACTGACTTGTTGTGCAGTAAATTCTTAAGTTGCTCTGCGACTCGTACTTCTAAAGTCGCGTAAAGCCCTATCTGGCGTGGGCTCATGATTATTAAACCCATTATTTAAACAAGATATCTTAATTGACCGCGCAAAAACAAACTATGATAATCAAGACCATTTTCTTATTAAGAGCAAGTCCAATATATGGACTCAGTAAAACGATTAACAAAACTTCAATCCCATAATTATACCACTTAAAATTACCACCCCATTAAAAATCGAATCAGCATACACATACCTAATTATCGGATCGGCAAAGATATGTCGGAGCTATAAAATTTATACACATACTTATAATGTTCCGACATGAATAAAAAAAAATTAAAGTGCACTCATGCTATCCAGTTTCGATATAAAAAGGCGTAATCGACGAGACAAGCATCTAGTTGCATTAAAAAATGCACGCTTTACAAAGGCACACTACGTTAAAGATATGCAATCCCGCGCCCATGGCAAATGGCTGAAATTAAGTCATCACTTCTCTCTATAAGAGGGGTCTGCATGCAGAGGCTACTTCAGTTATATTTAACTACGCCGTGTTCACTAGTCAGTAAAGCGATAATGGACTTTATCGCGATGTAAAACAGTTTAAAATTGATCGTGAAGATGAGAGTCTCTCGGTTTTAATGGCGGAAAAAATCGCGCCGTCATCCCGTCGACAGCGAAGCGTGACGAATCGCGATGGAGACGTCAATTCCCTTACGTTCTCGACAAAACCAACAAGTAAAGTACAAAAAACTTACAACAATAAGAAAACAGTAAATAGAACGAACAAGAGACAAGCGGTTGCGGATTGTCGTCACGACAGACTTCCACTGGACTTAACAATTGATGTAAAAAGCGAAATTAAATAGTTGGCCGCTGCACCGTTTAAAATGTTAACAGTTGACATAGTTTCGGTTGGGTAGTTTTCAAAGGCCACAGTATTCGACTTGAAAGTTTTTAATGGAAATTGTTATATGAAACATTCCAATGTTTTTCACCCAATTTATCGATATGAAAGCTATTTAGAACGCTACACAAGATTTTTTTCTCGGATTAATAAAATTTTGTTATTTCTCAGAGTTCAATTACATACGATGAAAAGCATTCTGAACTTTGCAAACAAACTGACTATCTTCATAAAAAGCGACTAGATTTTTAATGACTCTCAGCATGTATGACAATTAATCTCTGTTATTAACCCGACTCAAAAATTCGTTTGCTGAAAATTATAACTTCTTTTGTGTTTTCACGTTTCTTTATTTATCCAATTAGACCGAAAATTCACTTGAAACCGTGGAATTATTAAAACTCGAGAACTCTACGACATCGTCCCATGAGAGTCGTGACACGGCAATCATGACATCCACTCTTATGATTCCACGGACACTAAATTCCTTTTGTATTTATCTTTGTTGCTTAACAATTTCATTGTGTTTGTTCATTTCTCGACATCAACATTCGTTTGCCCAGTTCTCGTCTTGAAATGAACGTGGATTGAGATGTTATTTTTCTATTCTATGGTATACACACAATCACTTTTTACAATTTTCGCATAAAAGGCGTGTCCTAAAAAATATAATGGACATTTTTTTATTAAAAACACCTGTCTCCCTATTAAGGATCTTTTGAGCAAATGTAGACCCATGAAGTTTTAGTCTATGGACGATTAAACTTTATGATAATTAGATGCATTATAGGTTGGTACAAATTGTCATTTTTGTTTATAAAAAAACCTCATTGCTGGTTCTAAACGTCACACCCACGCATGTTCATTTTGTATGATACATCGCATGCAGGCGGCCAGGAGAAACGGATAGTGCATACAGGACTTTACAATGTAGGGTCATTAGTTGTTTTGTTTTATCTTGAGAGCTCGAGTCCCTTGGGGTCTTTTGTTTTAACGATCTCTTTTATATCGGCGTTGCTCTGAATGGGTCTATTATTATTTTCTATTGGGGGCTTGTAAGCTACCGTGCTGGCTTTAGTGATTTCTTTCGCAGCTTTGTAGTGATTTTATTTGACAGGATTTTTACATGTAATAATAATAAT
Source organism: Croniades pieria auraria (assembly GCA_018248815.1). NCBI lineage: Eukaryota > Metazoa > Arthropoda > Insecta > Lepidoptera > Hesperiidae > Croniades > Croniades pieria. The sequence goes on from DWJK01001912.1 coordinate 2,590, forward strand.
TTGTAATATTCCCTTGATTTGTATTTGTTATTGGCATTAATTTCGTTTGCATGTAGGTCAGTTCACCTATAAGAACTTCAACACACCGATCGCTATCAAGTTGTCAGGAAGGGATAGTAAATATTATATCTTTTCTCACACATTAACTAACTTCGATGTATTACAATGTCTTATTAGCGAGGACAAAATTTATTTTAAGCTCAGATCATTAAACTTTATAATATTCTTTACAACCTATTAACGAAACTTTTGTTTTTATGTGTTCCCGTTTTAGATGTGACAGATAGATGTTGACTATTTTGACAATGGTCTGATACTTTTTATTACTTGAACCTGTTTCTACTTTACTTTTGACTTCAAAATCAAGACACATAAATTTAATTGAACCAGTTTTCACGCCATCAAGTCAGTTTTGTATAGCGTAAATGATTTAATTACGAATATGTAGAATAAAATGTGACTTGGATTTTTTTTCCAACATTGAAGAATGTTTGCTGAAAGTCGATATCAATATGTTTTGTTTTTCTATTATTATTTTCACAGTCATTATGTAATTGAGTCCGAAATCAACATGTTAGATGGCAAAGGAAAACAATAATAATAATAATAAGACAATAACGAATATAGAAGCTATGTTAAAACCGCTCCCAACAGATGCAGATTCAGTATTTGTGTGAGAGTGGTAAAATGACAACTTACAGTTTTACACATTTACGCTTGAGGATTTTAGCAGAAAGACTATAATCACTAAAACATGGAAGTTAAGTAATATTTTTTGATTTCTTAAAGATGTTAATTTTAATTCTATACTCGTTATATTGTGAAGTTCCAAATTGTATTTTCAGAACATTAAGAATTGTTTATAATGAGCCAAAACACGTTTCCGATTATTTGTAAATGGACTTAACTATTTGCAAATAGGATTTCAGTCTAATAAATAAAGTTCATTGTTAGGACTTTATTTTAGAAACGGATATACTGTGTGCAAGAACCAACAAGCCAGGTGTCAAAAATAAATATTATAGTTTATAAATTTCATACCCGTGAGTAAAAAATTCATTTATATTACCTGTTAAACATATATAGGAGTTATTTGTAAACCAACCATTAATTTCCATTAATATTTTATCGAACAAAGTACAAGTCTAGAGCATAAAAAACTTAAAAAAGTGGATTAGTTCGTTACAACCATAGAACAGACGTGTGTTGTCACTACCGAGCCTTATGATTAAGAATAAAAAAGAGCCGAACGACGGGGGCGGACGCCTGCGGGTGTAAGGTATATAGTAATTATTAGACAAACGCTCGAACTCAAAAACGCCGACGAACACACACACAATGCGCTGACGCATCTAACACACACATGTATTAGGTTGATTCGCACACACAGACAACATACACGAGTTGAGCTTAACATCATAATTATGAGGGCCACTGACGTGCGTCGAGCTGTAACGAGCTTAAACAAAATGGCGGCAAAATTTATTTATACACAGTGGAGGTGTATCCCAGCTTGATAACTTGATAGGATTTTATCGACAATAGTGTTCATAATGTCTTACTTAATTGCTACGATGTCGGTGTGGCTGTGTTTGTGCGGGAACTCTTCGACCTCAAGGTCAGCTGTCCATATCCGATATAGGTACTACATAGGAAAAAGTGCCTTATTCATTTATATTATTTTTTCTGTCGTTGCATTGAGTCGTTTATGATACAGACACTATTGTGTTTCGCAAACTATCTGTCAAGATATGTCGGACCGCGCTTATTCAACTACTAAAACTATATTACGCGTATGATAAAATTAAAACTAATTTAAAATAATGACACAGAATCAAACGCTGCCATAATTTACGGAAGTCATGTGTTTATCCTACGTTGAATAACTTATTGAGACAATATAACTTATGAAAAAAACATCGTACGATCTAATCGAAGTAGAGATATTACTTAGAATAACAGCTCATTTCATTAACAATACCAGTAATGATGATAGAAGAGAAACTTGTCGACCCACACATCAAGCCCTCTTGTATGATAATGAAGACTGTATGAATTAAATTCGTTTAGGCATATGTAATTTTTCAACAGTAGCAGGAAACATTTAAATAAAAGTTAGTGAGTGTTTAATATTTATCACTGAACTAAGCACGGCAGGCCGTTTCACTGGTGGAATAGAACTTACGCAATGAGACTTGGAGATGTAAATTTTATGAATTAATTTGAGTAAATTTTTAGAAGCTTATGAATTCGAAATTATTCATCTTTTTCCTAAGAACGTCCAAGGTGACGGTTTGGAAGAACGAAATTTCGAGTATAACATTATTGTGGTTTCAGCGATAGCAAAGATAGTTGGAAGCCCACCAAGAAACGCATCTCGTGGGAGACACTAAAGTTGATAAAACACAATTGAAATAAAACGCTCGAGTGTCTTTCGTAGAAACACTTTTCCAGGCTCCAATGAGATAAAAGGAGCAAAGAAAAATCACCAGAATTAAGCATTCCTAAAAGAGTTATTCAGCTACCAAGTTAACGCGGCCACGTAAAAAGAAAATCAACATACAAATACAGTTAATCAAGATTGTGGGAAGAGAAATAACTTGGTAATTATTAAAACAAGATTATTATCGAAATCGCTATAAGTCTTGTACCTTCACAACAAGTTCCCTAAAGATTAATAATGGACGCCCGTCATTAACGCTTCTAACAGTAATTGCCTGGCACTATTATGATGAATTGTTGTAGTTTTGTGGCTACATTCTCACCGGTCGGATTTTTTCGAACGCTCCAAGGGATTATCGCCCTAAATTCTCTGACTATGTAACAGTTTTGGTCATTAGAGTGATAATTACCTTAATAATTTTCATGCATCTAAAACATCTACTCTTTAAAACATTTTCGTCCCGTTAACGAGGCGTATTCAAGTTCTAACGTCACAGTATCATAATGCTCATTTAAATGGAAGTATAATATACGTCGTAAAAAATCTAATTTGTTTACAAATCTCCAACGAGTCACAAAAGAGTTTAGTCTTATCTTATTTAAATTAGGTTCTAAAATATCTAGGAGAAGGGTTTGCAACATCGAGCGCGCTCCGGCGAGCGCTCTTAGCCAAATTGTATTATTTTGCATTAATTTTTGACAAAGTATTCTTAACACCGAGTCCACTAAAGCTCTCGCTTTGTAGAAAATTATCACTAACATTTCATACCTAATAACTTTTGAAACGATTCTGAAATCGTAAATGGAAAATGTTTTTTGAATTTTCCTCATTGAACTCAAAGTGTATCATCTATTCATTGGAGTGAATCGGTTTAAAAGTGTATCGTTTAGTTCACTATCGGTTTTTACCGCAAACTGAATGCAAATAATAGAGCGGAGCTAATAAATGTTTATTGCTATCGATTTTCAAAGACCACATCTAATAAACGGCTGTTTGCTTATTATTATCCATGGCGTTTGGATCCATGATGAGCCATATTTAATAAATGAGGTTAAAATTAGATTAAACGTGGTCACCATAATTTGCTATACATATTAGCATTATTTACAGAATCTGTTTAATCTTTTAGCAAGAGTATTGCGTATCATATTCATCATTTGATTTTTTATGTACCACAAATCGACATAGATTGTAAAATTTCAGTTGTTTCTTTCGGCAATGTAATTTCTCTTCTAACATGTTCAGTTCTTCACTTATTGGGTACGTTATGCGCTGAAGGATTGTAATTAATTTGTATATAATATGACACGTAAACATTCTTACAAAATTCATCACTTCCGAAATTGCTGCTCAGTAAATCTGGGGGTGTATCAGACACTGATTACTTAACCCAGCTCGACTAGACTGTATTAATAAATTCGATATTCTAAAGCGGGGAACGTCAGACGGGCGCAATTTCACCAAGATATGAGGCGTTAACGATTCAGATCTTTGAAATTACATATCATTAATTGAGACGTCAAGATCGCAAGGACCGAGAAAATAAAAGGCGGGACGTCTCCATACTAATTTAGATATCAAGCCAACGAGGCCGACAAATTGTTAGCCATTCGTACTGGCTTCGTGGAATTAAGGCATCGGTCGGTCGCTTTGTTCCCGGATTATTTTTAGTCGCCGACGTTTCAATCGAAATTGCCAGAGTTTCGTAGTTTTGGGGTTTTTTGTTGTGAAATACTTTGCAAGTTAGAGAAGCAAATAGAAGTGGTTCCAGTATTGGTCGTAAACTGTGTACATTTTAAAATTTATTGTAATAAATTCTATTGAAAGTGTAATAATCGTATTGTGCAAAAGTATTTTAATCATTGACCAGAGAAAATACATTGTTTCATGTTGTCTATATGAAAACATATATAAACGAAAAGGCCTGGTTTCCGCAACACATCAAATAGCATTCGAACTCAAAAGAATGCGATATTTTTTACATATTACATAAAATAGACACAACTTTCACAGGACTACTATAATTTCATATCACATTGGATTTTAAAGATATAAGACTTATAAAAGTTCGCTCGAAATATATTATAAACGTGATAAAAAAGGAAGCGGAACTCGGACTGAATACAACGTCAAAGTTATTAATTGAACGGGACTTCAATTTCCACCTCGTGCTTCTTCAAAAGGAAATAAAATAACTCCACATCACAAACGATACAAATTTATGATATCGGAACACATTCAAATGTAAATGCAGCAGTCGGACGAGGGTTAATTGATGTTAATAATAAATAATAAAAAGAAACGTGCTGTTATAGACGTGGCGACGAATGAAAAAGTAATTTACCGCGTGCGATAGTGGATCAGCGGAGAAGCAATTCTATTTGATCGGTTGCATGGATATTATAAATTGATACGAACGACAGATGAAATGAGTTTTGGTAATCGAACCGCGACACTTCGGCGATTTAAAGCGTTATTAGTGACCGAATATTCGACTTTTAATGGCAATTTTATGAAAATGTGACGGGCGAAATACGACGTTTATGTCTTAATAAAGATTCTCATTAAATATTCGAGGCTTATATATTCGCTGACTTGACTTCGAATTACCATTTGAAAAAATGTCGTGTCAAAAATCTGTATGTAGACCTATGTTTTTATAAATGTGTTTCGATTTTGTTGTTAGTTTTCAAAATTTGTAAAATATTGTGCCATTATCAACAGAACTAGTATTTATTGAGTGACATAGGATATTTCAAATTGTTTTCGCATTCCATTTCAGTTGTTAATGTTATATATATATAAGAGCCAAGAGTTTCGGGTGGGTTTGTTTAGATTAAATTTAAAAAGTTTGCGTTGCTTCTACATTAAAATGCTGCGTATATACATGTACATTACAGGAAGTAATGTATGTAGAATTTTAGTATATAAATATAAAGTTGTGCTCGAACCAGTTAATGTAAATTATGCAGATAGAACTAATTATTGGCATAATTTCTAAAAAGTCTTAATGTAGATACCAAGATCTAAAATAGTCAGATCAACATCGAGCTCAGTGGCGTGCCATCGGAGAGGACTATGTCCAGCAATGGGAGCAGGCTGATGATAATGATGAAAACAGTCGTTTCATGAAGGTTTCAAATTTTAGAATTGAATTCAGAATTCGTTATATCGGTAACGTGACATCAAAACTAGACCGAATCCTAATTTCACAGGTCACATATTTTGAAATAACTCAAAGATATAAAACACAATTTTCTACATCAGTACGTCGTGGTAAAAGTCTTATGACCGAGGAGAGTTGGAGCATACCCAGCCTTATTACCATATTATCTAAACTATGAAATGAAATCGTCCTTAGTGACTTGCATCACTATCGTCAAGCAACGGTTAAAAAAGAAACACAAATCATTATAAATGATACTGAAGAATGTTCTTTCATTTGTCTTAGACACAGAACAATTATTTGATGGAACTAAAACATACAATAATTTTGTTCCTAAATATAACGATTATTAATCAGATGGAATTTGTGAAAGTATGCTCAATAAAGATCAAATATATAAAATATCATCATAGACTAATTCAGAAATTTATTAAAAAAACTTGCCTTATGGTGTGTTTGTACTTTTTATTACCATATTTAACATGACCGCCTATCGTTTATAGCTTCTGGTAAGAGAAGTCGATTACATTAAATAACTAGCCTGACATACATACGACGACCATAAAACCTACTGCATAATGTACCGTACAAAGCTTGCATCATTTTCGGACGTCCCTTTATCAGCTATGGACACATTTGTGCATAAATTTGTTTCTTATCCACTGAATATGTTTTTATATAGTCGTATTCAGCCACTGGAACACAATGGACTTATGTCTTGGAATCTGTAAATTTAGATTACCAAATATTTTTCTGTTGTAAATCAATTGTTGACTCAATTTTTTTAACACAAGTTTTCATTTGGTATTCGTTGTGACATTACATACATATTACAGAGGATAATAAAAATATGGTTACTAAACAGATATGTTGCAATAACCTGACATAAGAGGTATAAGTCGTATTTTATTAGTATTTACACTACCGATAAGCACTATCATATCTCTTAAGCTATTATTTGTTATTCTTAATGCCAAGAAATATTTGATTAAGAATTTGAGTCATATGTTAAACGTTTTCCTTCTACTGTAAAAGTATCGATCTGGCATTTGATAAGTTAAAGCTACCTACAGATGCAAATTGACTGCCTTAATATTAAATGTATGGAGCATTAAATATTCACCTAACGTGCATATCGCAGCTAACACTACGAGACATTAATGTCCAGTCGTGTGTTTATTGTTGGTTACATTAATAACACTTAATCATTTAGCCCCATTAATAGGAGTACAACAGGGAGATATATTAGGACCAATGCAGTTGCTGTTAAATAATTGGGAATGCAATAGAATTTTTTAAAGCGTTTAATGTTTTGATCAGGTGCACTAAACAAGCTTACTGTATCAACTTACTTCGATATTTTATAGCTGACCACTGTTCAGTTAGAGTGGAATTTATTTTAAAGATTATTTCGAGATAAATGTCTTCAGATTAAAGTTAAAACCACACGTATATTATAAATGAAGTCATAAAACCACTGGAGGAGGATACGACAAAATTAAATGTTTCTTATAATTCCGACTATAACGACAAAAGATCCACCATCCTAGAGTGACCGTAACATAAATAAGTTTCGGTTTCATTTTACAGACACACTTGGCGACGTGTGAAATATTGTTATCGATAATAAAACTACAATAACTCGGCGACGACTTACACAGAGAATCGCATCACGTATTAAGAAATCCGAGAACACCATGTAAAGCAATCTCGCTGGAAATAAAACAAGAAAGCTTTTATGAATAAATTATGGCAATGTAAAGTATGATAAATGATGTAAAGATTGTAATGGAACAGCGTGAGGTGTACAGCTGACAGAGCAAGTTGCAGCTAACAATATTTAATTCATAGGAGATAAAGATGTTGCGTGCGTTAATTTAGAGAATGACGTTAGTGCCTATGTGGCTGCTTGTATAGACGCCGCACATCGAGCGCAGCGGGTGGTTCAAACGAGAACTAGTATCTTACAGGGTAATGTAATAATCTAAGTATCTGCCGGCCACGTTAACAAGACACTTGGCAACTGAGAAGTGGAGCACGAAGGCTTTGTAAGCGTGACTGTCAGATATCTCCGGCGAGATGCTTGGGTTTCCGTTTAGAATGGACATGTACTCGTACACATACGTCCGATTATAACTCACGATTTGGACGATTAAGATGTTACTAACAATAATTAAATTTCTGACGTTTTGGGAGCATAGTTCATTGGGTCAGCGGTTACGGCTTATAATTAAGTCTTTATTGAATGCCAGATAGTTCCCGTACTTTTATTGAAATTCAATGATCCCAGATAATGTGTAAATATGTTTAAAAATAATATTTTTATGAATGCACCATAAAACAATAAACACATAACATTATGTATGACTTCAATACACCTACTTAAAAATGGTCTTGAATAAAATGATATTAATAATTATATTAAGGGATCCAGTAATAGGAGCTAAGATTCCAGACCAAAGGCTAAATCAATATTTGTGTGCGACATGGACTTGTCTGCGAGGTTTTAAATTTGTCAAGACATTGCTTATTGCGTATATTTCGTCAATCTACTGTTAGCCAGCGTGGTGGGATAAAATCCTTGTCATGCGGCTATCAGGCCCGTGTAATACGATAGAAGAGTTGAAGATGATGTTAGGTACTGACTATTGAAGTATATGTAGGTATATAGACATCTATTTTTTTTCCAAAAACAACTCCGTCTACTTATTTTATTGAACATCAATTAGTAAATTGTAATTCAAGTAGTTAAACTTCAACTGATTACTACAGTTTGAAACTCGCAATTTACAGTCTCCTTCCACACGAAATCTAGAACACACTTCCAAAATCAATCCAGGGACTCGTTGCATCTTAATGCATGCTAAAGTCAGTTCGGAACTTGTGCATATGCAGTACGGCGCAGACTGAGATTAATCGAAATCGGATCCAAGTAGTTTGTTCCCCTAATGTTTGTTCCGACTTGCCGATTTGATTTACTAATACTTGCGCTAACTCGCTTTGTGTTTGCACGTCTAGTGTTTAATTTGATTCAAGTATGACAGTCTGTTGCTCATTTGAATATAGGCGACTATTTATAGGTTTACTTTCAGAGTGAACTTTATTAATTTCACTTCGCCAAGTGCTTCATCTTAACAGTTTAATACTTCTCACTTGTACCATGGTACTGTAAGCCTTGCTTTTATTTTCAAAAATATTACCGGCAGTGATAGCCTAGTCGTTAAAATTCAGGCTCTCACTCCAGGGCTGCTAGGTTCAACTCCATGGCGCGCACCTCATTACAAAAGTGCGTTTTAAACTTAAACATCACTTGTTAACGGTGAAGGAAAACACGGTGAGGAAACCGCGCACCTTTGAATAAAAAAAAAAATTCTAAGGTGTGTGAAGTCTGCCAACCCGTACCTGGCCAGCGTGGCAGACTATGGCCTTAAGCCTCTCAATATGAGAGGACACCTATATTCCAACAGCAGAATGATAAATGGGTCGATTTTTTTTTCATTATTCGAAGCTTGTTCACAGATGAATTTATCTGTAAGGTTTTTGTTATAATATACACATTGTAAGTAAACGCAATTTTATACCTCTGTTAGTTTTTCACATCTAGTCCACTGAACGAATTTCCTTATAATACACAGGTTACTCAATGTATTTACTCTTAAGTAAAGTAAGGGCCTGGAGATTGAAGGTGATCTATTTCGAATTCTGAGCAAACTGACTTGCGTGTAATAACTTGAAACAGCATTATAAAATCACTGCAAAATTGAAACACAACGCGTAAAATGTGGAAAGAAAGAAAACACGTTTTTTAACAAATTGAGATATTTCCATAACTTTTTACAAAAACATTATCATGAATTTTTGCGATAACACTAGATAACTTAAGTGGCACTATCGCAGAATGTTGTTTGGAATTTAAAATTTAAAACACGGACGCAATATTCCTAAAACGTTTGAACTTCTACGACAATATAAATAAAAGATATAGAGGTGCCTCGAATACTAAAGTGACTGTTAGACGAACGTTTTTAGCTCCATTGATTCTAAAGACTCTTGTCGATGAACCGTCAATCCACCAACGACATATGATGTGAAAGATATCCATATTTGCTGATGGGTAGCAAAGGCTTACATTGTTGCCGTTGGTTTTCAGGCTATTGATATTACTGGATGTATTAGCTTCATCTGGTCGTGTATTAATCTGCGCCCACCCTAAATCTTTTTAGTTCTATTTCAGATTACCTATATACAGACAAGTCGGCCTGTTGAATTATATCAGTGATTTAAAATCAGACGTTACTATCTCTGTACGTGTCACATAATCTATAGCCGCTTTCTTATTTTATTTCACTTCAGTTTTACCGGTAGGATTAGGTATCCTAAATAAGACAGTAGGTCTATTTTTCATCAATTATTTATAGATATGTTGTCATTTAATTTTTTTTATTCAATCATCCATTCGTTTATTCATATAATCATTCAAGGTACAAAAGCTCGAACATGGTGTTATAATGCCGACTAGTCAGTGTACCTGAAATGGCGGTACTAATGCAAAATAATATTAGACAAACGGTTTTTTCCTGTCATTAGGTTATACTAAAGATTTAACTTCTTTTGTTTCTCAATGGATAGTGCGTAATCCTCTTAAGCTGAATCACATTCCACAAGCGTATGTACTCATTCACATTTTCTAGATGGAACTAAAAAGTGAAAAGAATACATCAAAAACAAAATCTCAAGCTCGGTTTTATCTGCAATTTTAATCACCGTTAATTGTTCTTGTTAACTTCTTCATGGTTGTTAACTTGAAGAGTCGTATGCAGAGTTCAATATGCGACTTCAACCTGACGCAAAGAATGACGCAATTAGAGACGACACAATACATGATATACGCTCTTGCATATTTCACGTAACTTTGATCGTTGATTCAGTACATATATTGATAATAAAGTTTCTTATGTAGACGACAATAAAAACGCACTCATTAAAATTTAATATAGCAATTCAGATGAGCCAAAGGTTTCAAGTATTAAGAATTTATTCGCATTTATAAAACGATGCGCCAATCAATTCCAGTTTTTCATTCAATTCCAATTCAATTCCAATTTTAATGAGAAACACGAACTAACTACATATTTATAAACGTTCGATGGCTTGGCTCAAAATATCCTGTAAGCAGAACACATGGAAAAAGCCTTTAATGAGGTAATACAAAGAACCAATGTATGAATACAATACGAGTAGAAATGTACCGTGATCGTATTTACTATATTCCAGCATGCGGATATCTCGGCAATAAAGATTTTTGCTTCATTAAATAGATGTCGGAATTGCGTATGCTTTGCCACCTGTTGTTTATTCGCCTTTACAATCCTCAGATTTATCTTATCTAACTTTCTATTATTCTTGAGATGAGTCTCTGTTGCGACCTTAGTGATGGCTACACATTGTACCATTTCTATTCAGACTGGATGTGTAACCAAAAATTCCTTTCAATCGCTACTTTTAACAATGTTAGTGTAATATTTAATCATTTAGGAGCGAAACAGTCCTATATATAAAGCCTTAGAGAATTACTGAAGTTTCTTATATTATTAGCTTTCTTTTCTTTTTAAAAGTTATTACTAACATAAAATATATGAGTATACGCGTAACATTAATGTACTGTTATTGTACACCTAAAATGTACAAAGGCCGAACATGCTTGCGTTCTGGATTTTTTTACCTTTCAATTTGGTGTGATAGTGGGAACATTGATAAGAAACGATAATTGTAGTGACCAAGGTACAATTTTCAGGAATCTATGAATGTATAAAAACAGCTAAACAAGCTACTAACAGCTAAACAGCAAAACAGCTACATATGTGTAATATCCTGTTAGTATCCTGTTTCTACGCCCGGAAACAATGATTCCAAGCAATTACGTTTATAATTTGCAGATATCGCAACGCTTTATATTTTATGCATAAATAATGTACTGAGAGTGGTGGTAACTTTTTATGACTTTAGAGAAGATGTGTATTATTACAGAACATGTGTATTATTACACTGTTTGTGCAAAAGTCGCAGACGGTAAAAACCGTTGTTTGTATGAACGTTGGTGGATCGCTGTTTTTGCTGCAAACCCGTTTGTTTCACCCGAGAATGTTGCTTTGGTGAGCAATCTGACGAGCTTCTTCAGCGAGAATGGTCCAGATTTGAACCTCATGATTTTACTAAATTAATTTTCAATAATATCCCGAAAGAAAAAACTAATTTGGTGTCGACAAATCTGTTAATATTTCAATCGATATTTCAGTAGGATGAAAACTTTGTACGTAATTTTTGGATTTTGGACGTAAACTTAATGTCATATTTACGAGCGTCAACAACATTATTGACTTCTTTTACATAAACGTCTTCTACATGTTGAGCCTTTATAAACTAAGATAGAGCGCTTTATTCTCTGGCTAAAGTTTTAACAGCGAGGCACCGATAAGAATTTTTCAAATTACCATAAAATGTTGTGACCATCTTTTTAGATCCAGGAAGTTTTATCTCTAGGGATGTAGTCTAGCTATACATTAGTTCGCTCTACGAAAGCTCTACCTTGTGGAGTGAAATATTACAGGTATTACCGGTATTTATGCTAAAGCGAGGATAGTTGTAAATAACTAAAGCCTGAGACAGCTATCGATGTAAACTTGAAACCCGTTCCTGGTTGGAGAATTGTAACACTCTATAGACATTCGTATCAGACGAACGGTGTTCCATGTAAATTTATTCTATGAATTAGATATTGTGGAATGAGACACTTGTTTAAATGTGTGCAACAAGTTCAGCGGAGAAATAACAATATATGAGATACTTAAATGTGGAGGATTTTTGTCACGTGTTCGCGATAATAAACATTTTAGTATGTAGTACTTACATTATTTTATTTATAATATTATGGTTTAAAATTCTACCGATTTTAATATTAAAACAATACACTTAATGATAAACTTATTTCAAACCATATAACTTAGTAAGGCATATGATAAAAAATTATAATTTACAAAATATCAAAAACTATCATAACAAGATAACTATGACAGAAAAAGTTAGTAAGCACTGTGTAAGTCAGTACTGGTCTTACGCTGCATCTCGTTTTGCTCCAGGTCAGATTGCAGTCAAACAAGATTTTGTTGTTATCAAAAATAATACCAAAAACAATTTGCAGGTAACTTAAACGGTTTTCAGAGCTTAACATGAAAGAAATCAGTTACAGAATCTCCACAATTATAAAAGGTAATCCGGTCAAGGCTTTTCTTGCTAAATTCATCTTGGGGGAGGGGCTGGGTTCCAATTCCGTTTCGGGTACTATTTACTATTTAGGGTCAGACTTTTCTAATTTAGAATTTTTAGTAGTGACTCGGAGTCTGGACCTGTGCCCGGTGTATAGCAATAGGCTCGTCACCTATCCCATGGGACGTAAACGTAACTGGGGAAAAGTGGGAGTGTACTACACTCCTCTGCCTACCTCGTCGAGGATTACAGGCGTGATGTTACGTTAGAAC
>DWJK01001913.1:0-15725 GCA_018248815.1 Croniades pieria auraria
AGCAGTACTGAGCAGTACTGAGCAGTACTGAGCAGTACTGAGCAGTACTGAGCAGTACTGAGCAGTACTGAGCAGTACTGAGCAGTATTGAGCAGTATTGATCAGTATTGATCAGTATTGATCAGTATTGAGTAGTATTGAGTATTTATAAAGAACATCAGGTCTTTCATCTAGGCAGTATAGGTTTATCTTTGATATGTTTGAAGTCACAGTAACTAGGAATGTAACTTATCATTTACAAATTACAGGAAGCGATTTCCAGACGATCGCATGGCAAGTCAAACCGGTTTTCATAATATGATATCTGCTTGACTTTATATTCATGTGAACATTGTTTACAGCGCTAAGTATATATTCAATTGTACAACAACTTTAAGTAGAGTGTTATGTGCGTTACGGTGTAACGTAAGTGTTACGGTGCGTTTTTCTAAGCCATTTTTTTATTCATATCTTCGAATGATAATTGCCGCGAAAACTTCCCACCGAATAGTTAGGTCCACTATTTAATCATGTACTGTGTGTGTGTTCGGGCTGATTAATTCCGGGGACTACCCGAGCTCCTTGTTCAGGAATTCCGGGAGCGGTGTCGCAGTGGAAACTTAAAAAAACATCTATGACTGAAGTCGGTATGTAATATTTGATTATGTATGTATTTAGATACCTCATAATCTTTACCAACCACTTCCGTGCACTGCTGGACATAGGCCTCTCCAATAGCACGCCACTGAGCTCGATCGTCAGCTCTTCGCGTCCAACCGCTGCCAACCAGCGTATATCGTCACTCCACTGAGCTGGAGGGCGTCCTACGCTGCTTTAAATACTTAAGAAATATTCAATACTAAATGGTATTGGGTCAATTTTGCTAACCGTTACGTATGTACATACCCAGAGTATATATTTAATCATCAAACATGATATAAAGTACATACGAATCTTCTTCTTCTCGCGCGTTATACTTTTGGCAGATCGGTCGTGGTCGTATTTTCAGTGTCGGTAGTTCGCTTTATAAGTTTACGCTATACATACGAGTACGTAGAGGTACGAGAGTATATTTTATTAATAGCCTTGAAAGAATATATTATAAGCATGGTTTTACTGCTTTTTTACGATTGTGGTTAAATTGATCGTGTATAAAAAATTTCCAGAACCGGCGGCTGTCTCGCGTTATAATATCCAATGTAATGAGAACTTTCATGTTAATTAAATATAGTTCAATTTCCCTTGTTCACCTTTTCGTATATATCGGTTTGATTTACCTACGAACTGGTAAAGAATAGCATTGTATTAAGGGCTTTATGAGCTCGGAAATAAGGTTCAATTCAGATTGTACAGTTGGAACATATAGACGTGACGTTTCATGTGTTATCAATGAGCAAGTTATACGGATATGTGTCGCAAGCGTGAAAAAATTACTCCTGCTTTCTGAAGTGTTTTTATTGCCCACGAAATCTATAGTAATCATGTTACCCAGGGTTCCAGCAGTGGCCGAAATTCGGTTTTATCTTTTTTTCTTTCGGCCCTTTTATCGTTCTATTGTTGGAATATGGGTCTCCTCTCATATTTGATGGAAATTTCATTGGAGTTCATTAAATTTTAACTTTGAACGTCATTGAGATTCTTGTCTAAGAGCAATCCTCTAAAAATTTTTACTCTGTGCTCCTCTTTAATCACTTTTAATGTGTCTGACACTGACAGTGTGACTGCAATTAGAGAATTTTATATTTTATTGAAAATAAAACTTTTAAAGTCTTTTCACTTTTACTCGTCTATTTTCTTTCTCCCCTTCATTTTATGTCTCAGCAGTGGACTCAGATAAGCTGATGATGATGACGATTAAAAACGAGATGATAAAGAGACACGCTGAACGGTACATACTTAGATAGTCTTAGTGGCAATGTAGATAATTTATATCAGGTGATTCTAAGTGATCTAGGTACTGATGTCACCAGTGTTCACGAACGGCATTGCAATTTAATGCACTAACCGGTTTTTAATTATCAACGAGAATATAAGGCATCTATAAATATATCAATTTGATGAAACTTGATACAGTAAGCGATTTCAAGTGTTAGTTGTCTATAGTTTTAATGATATCATATAAATAAAAACCTACACAGGATGTGAAGGTAACTGGTGAAACGTGGGAGTGTACTACACTCTGGCTACCCCTTCGGGGATTTTAGGCGTGATGTTACGTGTATAAGTTAACATTGTCATGAATCCTTCATTATTTTATATTTCGACATATGATGTTGAATTTTTTTTCTTTACTGCTGGTAGATAAATGGTTTTATGTTCAGCTTCCGCATTCAGATCCTGGGCGCGCCTCTTTACAATCTAAAATGTATGTTTTAAAATTAAATTATTACAATAGTATTTATTTTACCTACACGTATACTGGCTGGCAGCGGTTGGATTCGAAGAGCTGAAGATCCAGCTCAGTGGCGTACTGTTGGAGAGGTCTATGTCCAGCAGCGGACGGGAGTAGGCTAATGGACATGAGGATGTCGATAATGACACCTACATATTTATTTTATCAGCCTGGTTATCATACCACAAGCTCTGGTGCTTACTTTAGATCAAATGGCCGTCAGTGGAGAAATCGCATGATATTATTATTAATATTATTTTTCTCATTATTTTATGAAACGTAGAAAACTTCTCGCATTCTCAAATGTTGAACCACCTCATGATAATATATGTACTTTTGTTCAACAGTCTATCAAGAAGTGTCAATGAATGTAAATGTACTAAATGAAACCAAGAAACCTTTTCGCATAAATTGAATATTGTCACCCGACGCATTATGTCACCTACCGTTCCCAGTGATGAACGGAAGCGGAATAGACATTGGGGCTAACGGTGACATAATGAAACAAACAAGTTGATAAATCTGATTCTAGGATTATAAGCTCATTGTATATATGTAGATAAATATGAAGTATTTTTATTACCAGCCTTGAACTACTTTCAGAGGGCAGTCGCTCACACCGTAAGTGAATAGGATTTTTATTATGTTGCAACCTTTTCTCGCATCTGGTTTATTCAGCTGGCGCCGGTGTTGCCATAAAATTTTATTTAAGGGCACACTACTAGTTGTATAAAAGTGGTCTAATGCACACGATGTTGCGTTATTAAGAATGATTTGCATACCGGTCTACTGGTCTACCGGTCTACTGGTCTACTGGTCTAAGGGTCTACTTGTCTACCGGTCTACTGGTGAAAGTCGGCTAATAAGAACCTATTGTTCAAGGTATACTTTTGAAACTCTACCATTGAAGATCTACAGATGAAGGAACATCACTGTTTACCTCTGCCCCGCGTTTCTATCATTCTTCTCTCGTTATAATATATATTTATTAATCTATGGCGTATTTTATCTTCTTAACATTGTTATCTTTATCGTCTACCGTTTTGTTGTTCTCTTGCTTCACAGGAATCTGCTCTAGGAACGAGAATAGTTAAGGAAATAGACTGCCCAGCTGGCGTTGTAATACTTGATAGACTTTATATAGAAAATATTATGGAAATTAAATACCTTAGAAAATGTTATGGAAAACTCCAACGCATACAACCCAACCAATGCTTAACACCAGAATCAGATACAGTACATACATATTTATACGAATTTTTAAGTACATATCGAATATAAATCCACGCGAACAAAAATAGTCGAACTAGTCCCATAAATGTATCGTAGTCGTGGGTGCGTATTGAACCCACAACCTCCAGATCAGTACACTAACTACTGTACCGCCAGAACAGTTATTGATCACAATCACATGAAAACGTGTTTTGTTCCAATACTGCCACCTAGTTCATTGAGCAGCGTTCAATTTTTCATCTTGAAAATAGTGAATTCAATTAAAGTACATAGAAATTAAAACGAGATGTCATTTTTCAACATCGATGTAATCATGCTCAATTAAATGTCAAAAAATATTTTTTTAATTGTTAATTAAACAATAAACATTTGTATTCGTTAATTAATGAGCTGTATACTCTTTAAGTTAAATGTTATATTGTCATTGTTTTAAATTTTTATTCATGTTTATTTGTAATTAAAATAGTTGTTTGTTTTTTTTTCTTCAAATTAGTTGTTTGTTTTTTTGTGTAAAATAGGTGTTTGTTTTTTTATGCGTAAAATAGTTGTTTGTTTTTTTATGTGTAAAATAGTTGTTTGTTTTTTTATGTTCCAATTAGTTGTTTGTTTTTTTATGTTCGAATTAGTTGTTTATTTATTTATGTGTAAATTAGTTGTTTGTTTTTTATGTGTGCATTTAGGAAATAAATACTATTCTTATTGTTAATCGATTTAAATCACGTGACTAAAGTTAATCTAACCATATGTAGATCTCCTTAATTTTTTAAATTTGCACACCTTCCCGCATTTCGGTCGAAACAACGTAAATATTGTAACACCTTGTTTTAAAGCATATTGCAATAGACACAAGCATTTTAAAATCTTAATGAACAGAACTGGATGTTGGCAGCTTTGAAAAGTATTTGATTAAAGAAAAAAAAATTGTAAGTGTGCCACGTGGGCAGCGGACTTCGAGCATGTCAAAAGAAATATAAAACGTAACGTCACGCCTGTTATCCCCGAAGAGGTAGGCAGAGGTGTGTAGTACACCTCTGCCTACCTACTACATTTTCTAATTTAGAATTTCTAGTAGTGATTCGGATTCTGGATCTGTACCCGGTGTTTGCCAATAGGTTGACCACCTATTCAATAGAACGTATACGTAACTGGTGAAACGTGGCAGTGTACTACACTTCTCTACCTACCCCTCCAAGGATTACAGGCGTGATGTTACGTTATTTTCTTAGTTACCTACATTATTCATAATAGCCCGCCTATTATTTATCACAGCTTGCTGCTGGCTAATAAATCGGTCTTAAGCCCTTTACTCTTGTGGTCTCATAAGCTCTATTATAAATTAAGTTTATGACACTCTCCAAACTACACGTGATATTGTTGCAAAAGGCTTTCTGGCACATTATTCAGCGTTAAAGCTTTAATAGCGTGGGCGGGTCCAGACAAGCTCCGGACACCCAAGCAATTCTCTTTTAGGGCGGAGAAAGGAGTTGTGGTTTTACGTTCTCCTCGAATCTCTTATCGAGTTTTTAATTCACCTTCCCGTAGATGACACTTTTAGTTTTATTATGGTTGACCAAATCGAAGTTGTCCGATGTGAGTCAGGTCAAAAGTCCATTTAGTAGACAACTGTGTGTAACTAGTTTGTTGTGAACAACAGAGGAAAGAAATTTGTAAGGATAGCACCCGGTGGAAATCTTTATTGTCTGTCCACCTGTATGGGAAATAGGAGCGACGATATTTATATGTGTATGTATTTGTATATGTATGTATGTTTGTACGAGAATGAATTATTAGTTGTTCTGACTATTTATTATTATATAGGGTTTATTAATAATTATAATAACTCATGTTACTTTCTCAGATGACCGTTTGATGTCAAATGCGTATTTATATATGTATAAATTTCTAGATATTTCTATTTACTATTTACATTAATACCTTCACAAACATATACATATGTACATACATAACAAATAGTCCCTACTCCTCAGCTAAATATTTAATTTGTTCGGGAATTGAACGCACTACCCCCAACTCGAGTTAGATTCACTAAGCATTAAGGCTTTCATTTAACATTTGCTACGTAACATTACGTCAGTAATTCGCGAAAAGGTAGGCAGAAGTGTGGAGTACACTCCCACGTTTCCCCAGTTGTGTTTAACAATCCACTATGAAATAAAGGGCGAGCCTATTGCCGTACACCGGGCACCAATCCAGACTCCGAGCCACCGTTAGAAGTTTTTTTACTAGAAAATCTAAATTAGAAAAATCCAGAAATACCCGACCCGGAAATCGAATCCAGAACGATTCGATGAATAAGTCAGTTAATTTAATTAATACATTCCACGGAAGCTGTGATAGCCTAGTGTTTTGAAATTCGACCTCTCACTCCGGGAGACCTGGTTTAAATCCTAGCGCGCACCTCTTAAAAATGTGCGTTTTAAGTTTAATATCACTTGCTAACGGTGAAGGAAAACATCGCAAGGAAACCTGCACGCCTTAGAATTTATAAAAAAAATAAAAAAATAATAATAAGACAAATCAAGCAAGCCACAATACACGTGAAATATGACTGAACCCTAACGTGTAACATTTACATTAGAACTGAATACTAATAATTTTCTTGCGACTCTACATTAAACTGCTGTATGAAATCTGGATATAAATATAGGTTTTTCGTGTCTGCCGCTGCAGTACATATAGCGGTATCCTTGTGATGTTGCAAGTGTGTTTGTTGACGTTTCGCACTATAATTAGCATAAATTATCGCATCGCATCTATATCGCGGCATCAATGAGTTCGCGTTAATTAAGTAGTCTATTGTTCTTACGCCACTAGCTGAACATGCTGGACTGGTTTCGTAAGTCGGTCTGTACTTTGTGCGCACATTAAAAAAAATATCTCCAGATTCTGTTTTATCTATCTACAATTCAAATGCCTTAAAATCTAATAACTAAATAAGATTTAAAAAGAAATGTACTTAACGAGTAATGAGATTTATGAAGTGGTAGGTGACTTTACAAGAGTGGAAGTTTTGTGCAGATAGAGCAAAAACTTTTTAGTAGGAAAAACATTATAAAAGCATTCAGATAGTCAAAATATAAGATTTTAACGATAGCTATATCTGCATAATATATTAAAGCAAGAAGACTATTTAATTTTGTAATCAAATTTATCAATTCATATGGTCGTCATCAGCCTATCTCAGTGCTGGACATAGGCCTCCTCCAAGGAGCGCCACCGCGATCTGTCCTGGGCTTGTCGCATCCAGCATCTGCCTGCAGCCTTTTTTCGGGTCGCCATCCCACCGGGCCGGAGGGCATCCTACACTACGTTGATACAATTAATATGATGATTTACGCTAACTCTTAACCAGACGTGTACCTACTTTAAAAAATATAATTCACTTTTCCGGATCTCGCTACTCCCTTTGGAACTGTTTAAAGTTTCGAATGGATGCGAATGGATCATTTTTCTCCTCTACATTATAAAAATAAAGCTCATAAATAAATAAGGCCGAATTTAATAACAAGCCTGAACCTAAGTAATGGCCGCCAGAAGGCACCGCTACGTATATTACAGTCCATCGATTTTGTAAGTTTTACGTATATTTTTTTAGCGTAATATGAAACGTTTAAAGACTATAATTTGGAGACGACCACAGACATACTTTTTTGATGAATTCGACGCTCATCTGAATGTGCTTTCAGCTCGAAAATGATTTAATTTCGCACCCGGTACGAGGTTGCAAGGGAGGACTGAGATATTGTAGCTAATAAAATGAACTGCTAAAGAATAAAATATTTAAACCAAAAAAAAATCCAAAATCGATGGTTGACTATTATGACATTAAATTTAAATTATAGTTTAAAACGTGAATATGGACTTTTCCAACAAGTTTTGTGTTTGATTTGTCAAATACCCAGGAATAGCTTTCAAAATTGTCATCAATGTAGGAAAGCGGTTTTATTGAATATAACTAGTTAACATTTTATAAAGCGAATTCGCTTAGTACAGTATGAAATACAAGTAAAAAGTACAGAACAGAATTTTATATACGATAGCCGTAATAGTATATTTTGCGCAGCACAGCGCAGCGCAAATCTGCAAGTTGCAGGAGAATGTTCCCGTGTTGGCAGCGTTACGTGCACTCGTTTGCGTGCCGGGGCCCGCGAACGCGCAACATTCCCGCGGTATCTGATGCGCGCGCACGTGACGCGTCCCACCGCCCTCGCCTTCCCGGAAACGGGACATCTCGTCACGTCACATCTAGCGCTGGCTAGATACGTGCGTGAGCTTCAGAGCACGCTTATCTAGCAGCCACCTCTGCTCGCATCTACGATGTGACCGCTTCGAAGAAGCCATAGGTTAATGGAACAGATGTGCAGTTTTGTTGTATACGAGTTATATATTTCATATACATACGTATATAAAGAGAAAATATACCTAATCATTTTCTTCCGGGTATATGAAAAAAAATGTGACTGTTTCCAAAGATTTTATTATATTTTAAATACATTAATTCTCTTTCAATAAAATTTTTCAATTTAAATTCGCACCATTGAATCATCGCCAACACAAAGCACAATAAGCGAGGAGCGTTCATCAAGCGTCGGCTATATATATAACGGCCGATGGTCATAAGTTGTCGATCGGAATGTGACGGATTGCAGGAGCGCAGGTCGCAGTGCTTGGAAGGTTCGCTCTGTGAATAATTCGCGGTGTTGTCCGGCGCTGTTGTTAGCAATTGTCGCGCGGACTACGCTTAACGATAGCATCGTGCCGCCGAGTCGCCGGCGCCGCTCGATCTAGATCGCGGCGAGCACACCAAAGACATGCCCTCGACGGATAAAGTCTTCACCGCCGACATGCGCACCCGCGCCAGCTATGCCTTTGAAAAACTATTCACCGCGGCCGATGCCGGCCGACGCTCGTGAAGGCATCCTAGAACCAATAAGAAGCGTGTGTACCCTTCGACGCGATTTACATTTTTTTCATACCCTTTGAAATACGCACGTCATTGCTATTCCGTTCATTTAGCGTCTTTTTCCTCGCCTCGCCCGATGCCTCGATTGCTTTATTCCGTGCGCTCGCAACGAAATAAATTCTGGAATAGTCAGGTCATGTTCACGCCCTGGGATTCTTGAACCCAGTACGATTCCTTACGTTCAGTTGACGCTCGCGAAACAGAACGGATTCCCATGTACGTACGTTCGGGACGCACACTGTCAAAATCTGTCACAAATGGGCACGACAAGAAAATTAATAAGGCCTGTATACATCAGCGGAATGCCATTATGTGCTTTTTATGCATTGTGAGATTCGACACCGGTGGCGACGAATTCGCCACATAAAACCCGACTCCATGACATCGTGAATTTCAAGTTTTTATTTAATAATCAGCTCGGACAACAGCGACACACTGCGTGACATGTGTGACAATAATTGCGGCTATGTGTTTCATTAGTTTTGAAATAAGCTGATATAAATTGGGCATCGAGCCCGCCGCGGATTTCTTCACTCGACTCTAATAAAGACGCTTGCATCTTTATTATAATTTTATTCCTTATGATCATTTGTATTTTCGTGGTGTTGTTGATGAAGTTAAGTAACGTGTGAGTTGTAACAGTTTTATCCATGTTTTCCTACGTTTAATATATGAACCACCGTTTAAAATCATTGTAAGCGCGTTCTAAATGTCCATATAGAACGTTAATTATATACCATTGTAATCATTTATTAAGTTAAAATTCATTGAACATTAGAAAAGCTTAACAAATCTGATTTATTTATTTAATTTTATTGATTGAATTTGATACATAAGAAAAGGTGGATCTTAAAGGCGTAAATTCAAAAATTATGTATGCAGTTCTAGGTTTCATAATTTTACTAAACGAAAATATTTAAATATAGCTATCCGACAAACTGGTAATATAAAACTCTAATATCCTTTTCGCGCTGGCATTTCACATATTATCTTTTGCCGTAAATTTTAAAATTTTTTTTAACATCATAACAGTCATGCCACGGATAAGATATCACGAGTGGAAAACTCAAACTGTTATCTTATAATTAAAACGGTAAAATAATTTAATGACGACCACTTCTGTCATCTAAGCAGTATTGTTTCGCCTAATCGTAACAAAAAGTCGTTGGCCGCTAATAAATCCGAGTCAAAATATCGTTATGAAAATGCGTTAGTTGCCAAAAAGCGCGCGGGCGACGTAGCGCGGCGGAGACCGCCGGGCGCGCTGCGCGGGCGCATTCCCGCCTTTTTGCCTGTCACCGCGACGTATTTATTGCAACACTGATGCATTGATGCTGCGCGGCCAAGATAGCAGATTTGACAACGATTCTCAGCACTTTGATACCGAACCTCCTATTGTATTAACCGTCCGTTTTTTCCCCTCTGATATTCGATCCCGCCAGAATTTCATATCGGTAGTGTATACTTAACTCTTATAAATTCGATTGAAGAAACATTTTGTGTTGTCGCATTAATTTACAATCGAGTTTGGTTAACTTATAGTTTTAACTGCTTGTTTGTTACAGAGCTTGCCGATTCAAAAATAAAAATGCTTAACTTAATCAATATATTGTTTTAATGTATTTAATTCATTGGTTCATGACTAATTTGATTTTTATGTTACTAAATTTTTATCTGTAGATAATATCTATAATACATTTTATAAATTATAAAAGAATTGGGAGTGTTTTACACTCCTCTGCCTACCTCTTCGGGAATTCCAGGCGTGATGTTACGTAGAATTAGATTTTTAACAGAAAAATATCAGAAATGGAGATAAATTTACGTTTCTATTAATAAACTAACAGAACTATTATTAACACAATCATTTAGGATGCTATTATAGTTATTTATTGCTTGCTGAACTCAGATGCCCAGCGCCGCTAACCCAAAGAACAAACCGCAAAACGACGCAAATATGAATAAATTGCATAAATATTTATACAAGCATAATGCCACCGCAGTCTAGAGCGAAAACGACAAACACAACGCATACAAGATTCTGGACCGACATAATTGTTTTTGCAGATCCCAAGAATCTTATCAGAGAACCCGAACACCGCTAGTGCCAGTTTTGAGAGGAATTGATTTATGCAACCACATGTTTTATGGCCCACTTTTTGTCCCAAATTATGTCCATGTAAACTGTTATTTATGTAAACAAAACAAAGTTGAAAGGGACGTGAAAACTCTCGTTAATAGCTTATTGGTATTCTCTTGGTAACTGCCCGTTCATAACTGAAAACCCTTAGCTAGGGATGTGACAATGTGCCATAGATACCAAACTGCTCTCAATACAAACCCTATTCGTTTCATTCTTCATCGAAATATTCACGTCTACTTTCAATTTTGTATTTAAGTAGGCAACTTAAATTCTTTTGAATTTTCCTACGAATGTTGTAGACTAGTACCGGTCATGCCAGGACAGGTTTGAATACGGGCTGCTGGTCAAATATTGTCATTTTGAAAGATTTCTGAAAGTCTCAAAAACTACAAGTCGAGGAATAAGACGTAGTGGAGACTGTTGTAAACTTGTACCACATACATTACATGTATGCAAACGATTAACAACAAAAGTATTTTCTTTCGTATCATTTCACAACAACCTACACGAACCATTTAACGTGAAAAGCTAAAGTCAATTTTACCTTATTTGACATTTTTTATATGCCATTACGTGGAATCCATTAAAATCATATAGAATTAAATCGATGAAAATATCGACACACAAATCGATTATTGATATTGGGTTTTCAGTAACGACTATCCCATCTCTAGTGGTTTTAGTTGGGTTCCCAAAGGCAGAGAAGGAACCGACTACACTAGTTTTTGCCGGTGCCTTCTTCGAGCATCTTGCACAAATTAATAGTCCGTAATTATTCGGTTCATTTGCTTGGTCACGGACACGGACTACAATTATGAAATCAATGACAATTCCACAAGTGATGATTATATTGCCGCTGATTGCGATAATGATGTTGAAGAACGCCGATTTACAGCTGATGTCAAATGAAATAATTGGCTTACGACCCAATTATAATGGTTCATAAATATTTAGCCGGAGTCTAAGCAACTTTGTACATATTTACCGAGAATTTTAAGTGGAGATGACACAGAAATGCGAAATGACATATGCGACTAAAAGTAGGTGATATTATTAAATGAATCAAGGCAATGGTTGACTCGGAATTGAAACAAAACCTACCTTACGCGATTCTTGTACATCCAAATAACTTATGGGAAAAACCGATTGGGTATATTACGAACAAGTTGGGTAGGTTTTCACTATTGTCTATATAGCTCTGCATTTGAAGGTCTAGCGTTGATATGTTATAATATGCAAAGTATTTTGAAATCAACGTAACATTAATAGCAGTAATGTATCTAAATATTACATTATGTGGTATCTGTAAGTATTTGGTAACAAGTACATATCTGTAAATATTTGGAGACATGCATTCTATATAATTATGTAGTCCCTTCTGATAAATAAATATCATAAATTTAAATTCGTTTTTGTCAACAACCTCTTAGAATATTAAAAACAATGTCATCATAGCTGTTTTCACACTACAAGCACGCCACTGGAACTTCGTCACGCAGATTTCAAGTAATTGTGCACAAGTTCCACGACCAGCAAATCAGAGTTGGGTGATTTTGATTTGCACTGTTTGAGGTGCATGTTGGCTTCTATTTCATAATTTATTTATTGTGTTTAAAGATATATATTAGCGTTGCAAATGTACGGGCGTCCGTCCGAACAGTTTTGTATAAATCACGATATTTTGTTGAAATAACGCAACGACCCGATCGGCATCTCGTGTTGTATGGAGGGAAATGTTCGGAGGCGATCGTAAATTTGTGCGGTTAAACAGCAGGAGAGCCGTACTCCGGACGGGACGACGGATAGAGCTACAATGATTTATGACAACGCACCAATGACAATGCTTCATGTATTTACATTCGGAATCGATGCGCAGATCTCGGTTCTGCGGTATCACCAGTATTTGCGCTTTTTTGGTCGGTTTTTGTTTTCGATAAATCATATTTTTGAGATATTCTGTAGTACTTATAACATTGTTTGGTAACCGAGTATTATGAAACATAACAGTTATAACATTATAAAATTGTTTTAAAACTACCTGAAACGAGTTATCTACAAGTTTATTTGAAAATGATGCCTGTTATCGTCGAAGGGGTAGGCAGAGGAGTGTAGTAGATTCCCACGATTCACTAGTTACCTGTTATTTATTTATATAATTTAAGCATATACTTTTTAGTACTTCGCTATAAGAAACATTTTGTGTCAAAATAAAGTACTAATAAGAAAATATAGGCCGTACCTTTACATGAAATTAACATTTAAAGTTCTGGTAGGTAATTGAAAATACCTGAGACATTTCATTATTCTTCCAATGTTAAACAAATTTCTTGTCATGATCAAACGGATTAAGACTCTAGCTGGTTGACCAATACAGAGTTCAATTTGCAATGTTTTAATAAAACAATTAGTACCTTCGTTAATACGCTGTTTAATACTTACAACTGAGATTATTATTCTAATCGATAAATGTACAACAGTCCTATGAACATCAGCTATTTAATTTTATGTCTGTAAACTCATAATATATGTATGTATATTCAATCTAACTAAAATGACACAATGGCTAGAGGGCGTAATCATAATAAAATATTATGGATTAGCAAGGTACATATTCGAAAAAATACGTTAAAAAATAATAAAATTAAAGTAACTTCAGAACAAGTCATGTACTACATAACAAATAGGTATTTATATGATATGAGAAAGATTTTCATCTTGCGATATCAAACCAAAGTCCCATTTGACTTATGACCGATTCGCGTGTCGGCCGATCGATAGAGTCGCGCCTGTCACACTTCGTGAATTTGTTTTATTAATAATCGCTTCTGGGATACAATAAATATTGGTGTTCTATATAGAAATTATTGTTGCTTAACGTGTCAGCAGTTTCATTATAGCAAAATTTTCTGTAAGTATATTTTCATTTATAACAGTACTTCACCGTCATAATGATGAATAATGTGATGAAACAGCTGAAAACTTAAATAACAGTACTTAATATTAATTATTAAATTAATGTTATAAAATAAAAAAAATTAATGTTAAATTAATGTTAAGTAACACTCAATATTTTCTGTCGAACTTATAAATGATACGAAAAGCGCTAAATTAGTGATTGCTTGTTAATAAGTTATGGGTGGGTTTATTGCATTTTATGCTCTTTAATTTTTTTCGCTTGGAATCCTAAAAGTATTTCTAAAGTAAATATAGTCTATGTTACTCCTCATAACCCCACCTGCCTGCCAGTGAAACTCCAGACGAAATCGGTAGATTCATTTTAAAAATAACGTTTTTGTTATATATACGGTATACGGGTTTATAAGAAATCTTTTAAAACCTACTATTTTGATATTATAGGCAATCTCTTCAATTTTATATATAAAATGTAGAGATTGTTTGATCGGTGGTCCAGGTGTTTATAATTCCAGCCGATTTCCAGCTATTACACGACTGGATGTAAGATGTAGCCAGCCTACTGTATTTTGGAAATAGTTGACTTATAACAGTCACATGTTACATTATAAGGACAATAAGGAACAATGATCATAAGAGATAAATGTATAGCGCACATCTATTATATTTAAAGGTATCGTACGTATCCTAGACGAGGTCACATTCCACTTTATACCAGCAGCAGATCATGTGAGAATGTTAACAATAAGTCGAATTCACCGCAATCCGAGGTTTCAAGAAAGCAACCCGAATAAATATTCCTTTTATTCCAATTTGTCAGCTAAGCCACTCTCAGCGGCGACTTATCTCCGTATCCAACGGTAAGCTCCCGCCAAAACAATACAGCAGTATCGTTAAAAAACGTGCTCGAATACGGCATTTATCATGGTTGATTAAATACCATTGTTTTGTATCGTCCGAGACGGGGTCCCCGCGATCGTGCTTCTTTTGCGCCCTCCATCGACTCGCGTTCGGCCGCGCGGAGACAATAAGTCTGTTAAATTGGCCTACTCTCTCTCTCTCTTGCTCTCGACCACGCTATACTCCAACCATTTTTCGCAGCAAATAAATATCTTTTACTGAGATGTTTCATAAGTTTTAAAATATTTCTGCCTTTCCATTGAAATTCCATAGCATTAACTCCAAGGTACTGAGTTAATATACAATTTTTATTACGTATATTGATTAGCGAAAATAGTGAATATATTGAGAACTATCATTTTACACATTATGTAAACTAAATTTGGCAAGACATTTCGTAGATTAATTTAAAGTTAGAAAACTCTTCAATCTCTCTAATCACCGTTAAAAATGAACGAAAGACAAATATTTAACAACAAAAAGCTACGAATATCAGTGTTATTTTTGTTTTAAAAAGTTTTGAAATTTTTTTCACACATCCATAATTGTGTACGGTAATGTTATTAAACGTCCTCATTACACTTAGCTACTCGACATTTTGCCTTAAATGCTGTATGTTTCCCTCTCATTCATATAAAAAAATATTAAAAACCTGCCCCTTTTCCCGTTTTCGAACATAAATCCTATCTTTACGTAAATACTTATGGAGTCGAATTATGTTTGTTTTCCGTTGACTGCACAATAATGGGTTTCGAAATTTAAACGTTTCTATCAGACGTTAATTTCAATGTAGGCTTTATCGGGAGGGTGTAGCGGGATAAACATCTCAGTAGCTTTCATCTGATAAACTTCGTAAGTAGGATATTTTTTATATTGTGTATGTCTATTTGTCCCTAACCCTCTTATTCTGAGAGGAGACACAAGCTAACATTGCAACGACTAAAGGGCCGGAAAAAGTTTCTGTACGGTATGACCCTAAGGACTTGTCAATTGTTTTAGATATTTATAAAATGTAGAGCGACCTGAAGGTAGAGCCCCTGGATGGGTTTGCGGCCTGGTTGGCAAGGCGTATGTACGAACGAGCCGACAATGGGCCCCATGCCCACCTCAGGGGCTTTGCGCCCTTGCACGCTCGTCCTCCTGACGGCTGACCGCTCCCGCGACAGCTGGAGGAGTTGGAC
>DWJK01001914.1:0-15724 GCA_018248815.1 Croniades pieria auraria
GGCCTTAACCCTCTCAATATGAGAGGAGACCCATATTCCAACAGTGGAATGTTAATGGGTCGATTATTATTTTTTTTATTTATTATTAACACTATTTCCTATGTTAGTTTCCTATGTTTACTACAAATATTAAAATAACAGTGTATACATATTCTTGTTAATTTTTCATACTGATGAAACAATTTATATTTTCTTATACATATAATATATTTCACCAATGTAACAATCAAATTGAAGTTACACTTTTAACATATTACAAACATTTTTACAGGCTCTCAGTATGTGTGGAGTACTCCTTTTTTACTATGGCTTGTTAAGTGCTATAGCGCCCAACTTTTTGTGGTTGTTGTTTTTGAGAGGACTTGTTGGTTTCGCCATTGGATGTGTTCCACAATCGTAAGTATTCGGTACAATTTGCGTTATAATATTGTATTTCTTAGAATAACAACAACTCATATAGTGAGTGTTTACTATCAATACAATACTATATATTTTATCAACAAATCAGTGTTCATACATTAATGACAATTAAAGAAATTATGTTATTTTTTCTGAATCTTTTTATCTCTTTAAGCAAAGAGATTGAACACAAAATGAAGGTTAATATAATAGAAACAGTAATTTTCATTATTCTTGATTCATTTCTGATTATTTTCCAGTGTAACACTATATGCAGAGTTCCTACCAACCAAGCAGAGAGCAAAGTGTGTCGTGCTGCTGGATGTAAGAAATTTAATATTAAATACAATATGACTACAAATCACATTAAGATTGAGTTACTAAAAGTTTATGTTTATAATCTCAGGGACTCCCAGAAAAATCATAATATCAATATATGTTTCCACTATTATCTGAAAAGCAATTGTCTGAAAACAACTTACTATCAATATGCTAAGTACATGCTGCATTTTGTTAATTTGACTACACATTTCTTATTTTATGGACTAACTAACTAACTAAAGTCCAGATATGTGTTTGTATTTACTCTCTTTTCCAGTGTTTCTGGGCGCTTGGTGCATGTCTTGAAGTTGCTCTCGCATTAGTGGTGATGCCAACACTGGGTGTCCATTGGCTGCTTGCATTGTCAACTATTCCACTTCTAATATTTGCTATTATTTGCCCAGTAAGTAGATAGATACATTAAAAATATTCGTTCGCATGTATGTAAAGCAAATATGTTTAAAAAAAAATAGTGACAGACATATACACTAATTTTATATAGAGACGCTTAAACAGCCTTCTTAGAACGAAAATCATATCCGAGATATATAGATGCCTAAAGACACTAATCACTTACCATGGCTAACGTCATTGTCTCTGTTTAATGTAATTAGTTTGTCCGTGGTTCACATAGTTCCACAGTACTGATTCAACAATCCAAAATTTATTAGATACTATAACAGTATATTTGAAATAACTATTTTTTTTATGTGGTTCTATTTTTAGATATCTGTAAATAACTCAAGTATAAATAATATTCTGTTGTTTGTTGCCTAACTATTAAAGTATTTGTTATCTTAAATTATAATTCGATAATTAATGATTTCTCTGCATATATTTTCAGTGGCTCCCAGAGTCTGCAAGATACCATGTAGCAAGTGGTCAGCCTGACAAAGCTTTGGCAACACTTGAACAGGTACAGCTTTTTATTTAATACATATGTACATCATCAACTCATTTATTGTTCCACTAATGGACACATGAATCTTCTCTCCAAATGAGTAAGGTTAAGCCTACAGTCCGTGACATTGCCTAAGCGTTGGTTGATAAAGTTCACAGGTCTTAGAGAATATTCAAGAACTCCACATTGTGCAAGTTTCCTGACACTATTTGCCTTCATTGAACATATAACGTATCTGATTCCTTAGATGATTTGAATATTAAACTGTATTGTTTATTTTAGATTGCACAAGACAATGGCCGACCAATGCTATTGGGGCGATTGGTGTGCGATGACTCTGTGGGCATCGGTCAGCGTGCCAGACTGAAGCATCTGCTGATACCCCATTTAAGAAATACCAGTTTGCTACTGTGGTTCATATGGTAAGTTGATGGATTTTAATTTACGATGTTACTATTCTTTTTGCAGTATTGTTATGGTAAGTTTTGAAAATGTTGTAGACCAAATTTGACTAATGCGACAGTGTAAGTGAGAGTTGAAATGATAAAAATGTGACACAATGACATTCAAAGAAATAAGTGTGGCCTGTAAGGATAAAGAAATTAAACATTTGGCGCTCGCTGCTTAATCTGTAAGGGATCTCACGTAATGAAAGAAAGAAACGTAGAAAGTAACAAAATATTTATTTACAACAACATTATTAGTCTGTCTTAGTTTGATACTAGACATAGGTCTTAAATATAGTAGTGTGATATATATATATAAATATAGTAGTGTGGTAGATACTCTAGAGCACGACACAGTCAGCGTCGCCTGTCCAAGTAACACCTCATGCGCAAGCGCGATCACCGGAGACAATCGAGGGAATACGAAGACTGTCGACGACGCCGCGTCGCCTCAGCGTTCATGCCGCTCCACTCGTGCGGCGGCGCGTCGTTTCCGTCGCGACCTCGCTGCAAGCGACGGGTGCTCATGAGGAAGGACCTGAGGAAGGATAGGTCCGAAACTAGTCAGGAAATCCCGAAAAACGTACGTGAGTTAAGCCGTTATATTTTTAATTATGTGTATAAATACTCACGAAACATTTAATAGTAAAATAGAGACTGTTTGATTTTTGTTTTTTATTTATATTAACTCGTAAAAGAGTGAATTATTTATTAAAAGTATAAGACACTAGCAACGAAGGTGGGTAATAGATACACAGTTCTGTAATGCCTCCGTCGGTATTTTTCACAGATAATTGTATCAAATTATGTAGCAATGACAAGACAGTTCATATAATGGTGTCGATGACAAGCGTTTCTTTACTTCTTCATCGTATAGTCAGCACCAAATATAGTATTTCGATTTACAAAAAAATGTTGTTCCTATTTCTAATAAATTCCAATAATTTCAACATAATATGAAGCAGGTATTTACACAAAGGGGAAGGCAGAGGAGTGGAGTATTCCCAAGTTTCACCAGTTATGTTAATTGTCCCATTTAGTAAGGGGTGAGCCTATTGCCATGCATTGGACAAAAATCCAGACTCTGTGCTGTTACTGTGCGTTCGAACAACCCAATAATATTTTACACGATCCCGTTATCGAACCCAGGATATCTCGCTAGCAATTGTCCTTGGAACCACTTGATCAAGGAGGAAATTATTTCAAGAATTAAAAAAAAAAACCGAAGTCATAACATTCATTTAACTTATTTAATCACTCGAAGAATTAAAGTATAGTTTTTTTTCTAACTATATTTTTTAATAGTTACATAGTACAGACTACAACAGCGAACATACGTATTTGTGTTAAGTATAAAATAATAAATATTGAAAAAATGAATAGACATTTCGTTGAAAATTATGTGCTTGACTGTACTCATGCTGTCTTTGTGATTTATCGAGTTTTAGAAGCTACAAGTTGAAAGTGTACGACGATGCATTTAGAAGATGATGTGGGACCTTCCTGTGAATACACTGGTATATACTTCCATAACAATATACAAATGACAGAGTAAAAAAAAAATCGACCCATTTGTTATTCCACTGTTGGAATATGGATCTCCTCTCATATGAGAGGGTTAAGGCCATAGTCAGCCACGCTGGCCAAGTGTGGCAGACTTCACACACTTTAGACTTTTTTTTTATGAAATCTAAGATGTGCAGGTTGTTTTGATCACGATGTTTTCCTTCACCGTTACCAAGTGATATTTAAACTTAATCACGCACTTTTGTAAAGAGGTGCGCGCCATGGATTTGAACCCAGCACCCCCGGAGTGAGAGGCTGAATTCTTAACCACTAGGCTATCACTGCTTACAGACAGACACAATGACAGAGTAACAGAAATTGATACGATATTGTGCGTACCTGTACAACGATACGCAGCCATTGTCTCTGGAATACGGAAAAAGCTTAGGGATTTTCAAATATAGAAGAATTATAGTTATTTTTATAATGTACAAATTTTGATAACTAAAATTAATATTCAAACAGCGAATTCTATTCATAGCTCAAAAATGGCTGAAAGAATCGGTACTTACTCGTATTTCTAATTTAGTTAGCGATTGAAATAATTAGATCGGAAGCAGCAGTGAGAATAGACTATTATAAACACCCTTGCTATCGTTTACAGAACTTAAGAAATGAAAAAATATAAAATTCTTCATTTACTCTACAGTTCACAGTTAATTAAATTGCAACGGTGTTGTGTCGCTTGCAGGATACACCACACGTAGGAGAGTAGTACACTTAAACATCAAGTATTTAATTAAATTCCCCTTACACAGCTTTAATAATAAGTTTAGTACTTCAAATACAGCAATAACGGCCAATCGCAAAGCAAAATTTTAAGTTGTTAATGGAAAACATTTCTTCCTTTCAATGTTTGTTCTTGTTTTGTTAACCCCTAACTTGAATTCTTAAGTTTTACGTTGTTGTTGGGTTTATTTTTTACTTTTTAATTAATTTGTAAAAGTATATTTTGTGTGAGATTTTTTTTTTAATGCTGGATGCGAGAAGCCGGGTACAGGGCGCGATGGCGCTCATAGGGCGAGGCCTATGTTCAGCAGTGGACTGAGATGGACTGGTGATGATGATGATTTTTTAAATTGATTATCTCTTATTTACGTGTATGAAATTTTTGATTGTAATAGGAGGTGGTGTTAGGTTGTCTACGCATCCTACGTAGTAATACCTCCTCATGAGAATTTCAATTGTTGAGTTATTTCGCAAATGAATCAAAGAAGTTACTAGTATTTCATAATACTTTTTTTTAAATAACGTTAAGTTTTAAAAATTGTTAGTACTTATTATAAAAATATCTTAACTTGGTAGCCTATTTCGGATTAGATTTTTAAATATGTGTAGTGTAGGTTCTACGTAACTGGTGAAACGTGGGAGTGTACTACACTTCTCAGCCTACCCGTTCTCGTTTATTTTTTGTTCTCAAATAGTTCTTTATTCTTATCTATTTAAATAAATAAAATTGGTGGATCTGTTTGTAGTATTAAAGTAATCGCTTTTTACTAAATGCGTATGTATGTATACACGGAAGATACTCGTATGTATACCATCTGTTTGTTCCGGCTAATCTCTGGAACGGCTGGGCCAATTTTGACGGGACTTTTACTGGCAGATAGCTGTTGTAATAAGGAGTAACTTAGACTACTTTCATTTTAGAATTTTAGAAAAAAAAGAACTAAATGGAGAAACAATTACAAAAACAAAATGTCGATTCACGAAATAGAAGAATTTCATTAAAATCAGCATAAGTATTTCTATACGCAAAATACATAATTAATAAGTTATCGTAAAATCTGTGAGCTGAACAATAACTGTTTTCTTAAATTCCACGCGGACAAAGTCGCGGGCATAGCTAGTTGATAAATAATAGTTAAAATTTCATAATAGTTAAAGTCTCATATATTTAAAGGGAAAAAGATTATTTTATAGACCGCTTATGATAGTCATTTTTCCGGTACGTGACTCTTCAGAACCTCGCACGTGATTCGACGCGCCGCCATAAATCACTTCACAGTCGACGGCCGACACACTCGATAAGTACCTTTAAAGCCTCCATTAATAATTCATGATGAAATGTTCGAAAATTTAAAAATGGGTGTCGCGAAAGATGCTATAGTATGCATTAGCTAATATAAATGGCTACCTTCTATACGCTGATATGATAGAGAACTTAGTTAGGAAGCTTTATTTTGTAGTGTTATAACGATACAAAGATTTAGCATCAGATATCGTAATTTCGTCACAGTTGAAGCTTGGACACACATTTCTGACCTAATCAAACAATAAACGTAATACGATGCCTGTAATCGACGAAGGGGTAGGCAGAGGAGTGTAGTAGACGCCCACGTTTCGCCAGTTACGGTTAAGTCCCATGGAATAGGTGGCGAGACTTATGCCATACACTGGGCACAAGTAGCACTCAACCCGGAGATTGAACCCAGGACTTCTTGATCGGTAATCACCCTTGCAAACACTCGACCACCGAGGCAGTCAATTTATTAATTATGGTAATAAAAAAATATCTGGTTCTACAGTATGGTTTATCATCTAATGAAATTAGTCTGTACTATGGTGAAGAACGTAACATGTACGACTATTCGAATTCGAGACACGGAATTTATGATTCGTTTTCTTAAGCAATGCTTTGATACAAAGGAATGTGCTATGCTTTGGTACGAATATAAACTGTATGTAAGTTATGATGTATCCCTCTAATGAAAAAATCTCCTATAAAAAAATCTCGTTTAAAATCATCTTTGTATTTTATGGGTACGTACCGAGAGTGATAATGTATAAAGAAAAAAATTATGTTTTCTAAATTTCACAAATACCCCTTTTCACCTTGCTTCAAGGGTACGCCTTTATCAAACGCCGATTGTTTATCTATGATAAAGGCCATTTGGTAATCGAGCGCGTTTAGTAAATATCGGGCCATTACGGATAATTAAGGCTCACTGGACCGTTGCTAATTGCAAAAACGCAAGTGGCTCCGATACGACAATGTCAACGATGGATAGGGCGATGAGCGACGAAACATTTAATCATCCCGATGCAAAAGTTTATAAGCAAAATATTATTATGTACAAATTTCCTAAATGTTTAATCTTTTTTATTGTCATTGTTTAAGAAATATTTATTAGAAACGCAACTATTAATATTCCATAAAAAGCTTCCAAAAAATATTTTGCATTCTTTTTCCTATCTCCAGGATTTCATTTATTAGAGACGGTTGCATAAGTATCTGCATGACGTCCAAGTAAAAAACGTGGTAGATTATTGGCGGCAAAATAACAGGCCGATTCCATTGTAAAGGAAAATATTTGTATTAAATTTAGATATCACGAGTTATTCAATATTTCAGAATTCCTATCTCGAAAATAGTTTAATATTTTTGTCTGAATTAATAACGAAATGGACATGGGGCCAATCCTTACTATGAGCAGGTATAATAGATTAATTTGCCATCAATTACTCTCATTAGCAATTATTCGTATAAGCTACAAGCCGATCGATATTAAATAAACCTAACATCATTCCCATAATCCCCGAAGGGGTAGGTAGAGGAGTGTGGTACACTACCGCGTTTCACCAGTTACGTTTACGTGGTGACCCTATTGGCATACACCGGACACGGATCCATATTTCGAGTCACTACTAGATATTCTAAATTAGGAAAATCCAATAGTATCCGACTAGGGGTTTGAACCTAGGACCTCCCCATCAGCAGTCACACTTGCAACCACTCAATCAACGAGGCAGTCAATCATTAAATAATTCCTAGTAATACTTGTATTAGTAAAATGGGATAATTATTCTAAGATCAACGATCACTATGAGGTTATTCCAAATAGATCAGTACAGACTCTTTGTAAAATATACTGGTTGCGTCAGAATAGCGGTTTTAAATACCATAAAAAAAAAATCAAAATCAAAATATACATTATTCATTTCAAACAGTATTACAATATACACATGGCAAGGGCCCCCATACTGGGTTGATAAACCTGTGTTACAGGGTACCCCGCTCATCCACCAAGGCAAACACTAAGATACGACCTATACATCTACACAGAGTCAATATTTTGGTATCCTGTAGCCGGTGTTGTTCGGCGTAGGTGCAGCGTTAAACAGTAACGCCCGAAATCAACCGTCCAACACATAGGACGTTAATGGCTAATAATGGAAAATTAAAGGAAATGAAGAACATTACGTGTATATACCTCACTATATTGGGGAACAGCGAAGGAAACATTTGACCCAACAATGGCCTCTGATAGGATTGCAATAGTATAAGGATATTTTGAGAATATCGAATACATCATAAGCAATTTGAATCTTTTAATAATAGTTCAGTCTCATTTATAAATTCTAAGATCTAGAAAGTTCTATTAATCATTTTTTCACATAATTTTATCTATTACTGAAGCGTTACGAATTTAATTATCCCAATTATCAGCTGGCGGACTATTATTTATGCGGGTTCAACAAAGGACCAACTCCCCCGAGCCATGTTTCCTTTCTATTATATTTACAAAGCTTTGTTATTTAAGATTCCAATAGTTGATCTGATAATATCTTTTAACAATTATTTGAAGTTCTAACCTAATTGCGATAGCTCAGTTCTAACTTTCTTTTAAATCATCATCATCATCGTCATCATCATTGTTATTTCCAGTTTATTTATATACTTGTAGTTCAGTTGCCCCGAAGCTTCTTTCAGGGCGGCTTTCTCAGTTCATTATCATTTCTAGACGAAGGGCGTTATATTATTCTCCTGTTATTGTAAAATGCTATACATTTTTTATGATTTCGAAAAAGAGGCTATTGTATAACTTTTTTTCAAATGTTCGTCCCTTAGGGAATGAAATAGGGAAAGATAATTTGCATGAACGCTCGTCATCTCAGAAGTTAAAATTATGCTAATTATTACGTAACCGTATTTTTCAAAAAATCCTTTATTCTACCATTCGTTTTTGAAATTGATCCCTTGGGGAATAAAATAGGGGATAACAGTTTGCATCAAAGGTTTTTAGTATGAAATATTAGAAGGATGGATATACATATGTAGGTACATGCAATATTATTTAAAAAATGTTCTACGTGGATGAAACTACAAAGATACTTATATGTATATTTTTTACGTGTTATAACACGTCAGTCTACAATCATAATCTATCTAATATTTATCTCTTAAAACGTATTGTCCAAAATTTTTATTGAAAGAGTCAATATTTTAATTTAATATCGTGGTCATAGTGACGATCTACGGTTACAAAGAAAATAGTAAGCAAAACTTATTCATGCAATAAATGTGTAAAGATGTTGCCAAACCCTGCCATGTAAGTGTACTCGTATATTTAGGAAAAATATCTTTTATTTTGAAATGCCTAACATTTTTATTTTACGATTACATTTGTTGAATTTGTAGACCAACCAATGAAGTGTGCTAGTCCGAGTAACAAAAAAATTCATGACTGGGCGTCCATTGGTGGACATGGGCTTCCACTAATCAAGGGGGGATTGTATAAATACTTGTATGCAAAATAATAAAATAATATACTTACAAATATTATTACAAAAAATATTCACGTGTTTAAGCAAAGCCAGTATACACGTGTTTACACAAAAACTATATCCAAGTCTTCTGTTAAAAAAAATGTTACATTGGCTGATGTAAAAAATATGACAAAGCTATATATGGTATTGAAAGAAAAAACACTGTCCTTAATATACGGCCCTTCATAAAACTGGGTGACTTATCCTATTAATAGATACTGTTCATTGATTCATAATTGGATCACTCGGGGCTTCTTGACACAGTAAGCACAGTATTGTAACTATATTTTTATGTATATGCACAAATGTTAAGCTGTTTTAAATAAGTGTTACATTCTTAGGTATATCTCGATAATTATAATTGGCTTACTGTACAACTGTTTAGTGTAGAACTATCATTGGTTTTAGTGTGGAATTGTCATTAGCTTGGTGTAGAACTGCCATTGCTTTATTGTAGAACTGCCATTGGTTTATTGTAGAACTGCCATTGGTTTATTGTAGAACTATAATTGGTTTAATGTGGTATTGTCATTAGCTTAGTGTAGAACTGCCATTGGTTTATTGTAGAACTGCCATTGGTTTATTGTAGAACTGCCATTGGTTTATTGTAGAACTGTCTTTGGTTTAGTATAGACTATCATTGGTTTAGTGTGGAACTGCCATTGGTTTATTGTAGAACTGCCATTGGTTTATTGTAGGACTGTCATTGGTTTAGTGTAGAACTAACATTAGTTTGGTGTAGAACTGTCATTGGTTTAATGTAAAACTGTCTTTGGTTTGGTGTAGAACTGTCATTGGTTTAATGTAGAACTGTCTTTGGTTTAGTGTGGAATTGTCATTAGATTAGTGTAGAACTGCCATTGGTTTATTGTAGAACAGCCATTGGTTTATTGTAGAACTGTCTTTGGTTTAGTATAGAACTATCATTGGTTTAGTGTGGAACTGCCATTGGTTTATTGTAACACTGCCATTGGTTTATTGTAGGACTGTCATTGGTTTAGTGTAGAACTAACATTAGTTTGGTGTAGAACTGTAATTGGTTTAATGTAAAACTGTCTTTGGTTTGGTGTAGAACTGTAATTGGCTTAGCGCAGAACTGTCGTTTGCTTAGTGCAGAACCGTCATTAATAATGTTATTGTTATACATTATTGTTTCATGAGAAATCGATAGCATACTAAAAATTTGTTATCGCTATATTATCGTGAGACGCTTAGATACCATAAAATTGTGGCTGTGACTATTACGTAAGTGACATAAAGCAATGATAAATAGTGGTTTAAAAGTCTGTGTTCAAATCCAACTTTTCTCACCTTTCTGTAAGGTTATGTGCGTTTCATTATTTAGATGTTAATTGCTGTAACTGTGAAGAAGAATATCTTGACTAAACCTTAAGTAAACCTTGGGCATCTTAAGGCGCATCTGAGGCGTCTAACAGTAGGAAGATAAAAAGAACTGATGACGATGATGATGGTATTTATATACATATCGTATATCAATGGATAGACTAATGATAATACGGATAGACGGATGTGAGCTACTTATTCAATTAATTGCACGATTAGAAGAAAGCCGTATAAAGTACTTAATAATAAGATTTTTGCGGTCTGTAAAGACATTTTCAAGTAATTGTAAACATGGGCAGAGCATGACGTTTGCGGCATTAATTCAATTGTAGGGATGTGTTATTTACTATGGAACCTCATCTTTAAGAATAATACACGGACTTTATCGGTAAAATACCGGATCGTATTGTGTATTACTTTTATTGGGTAAAGAGAATAGCGTTAGATTTAAAGATAACTTTAATAAATATGCCTCGTAAACGTAGACGTACATCACGCCTGTAATCCCCGAAGGGGTAGGCAGAGGAGTGTAGTACTCTCCCACGTTTCACGAGTTACGATAGGTGGTGAGCTTATTGCCAAAAACCGGGCACAATTCCAGACTCCGAGTCACTACTAGACGTTAATGTAATAGACAAAAAATCATTATGGAATTTTTTCACGGTTGTTCGAGTTGATCATAGACAACATTATGCGATAGTTTGTATTATTGCGTTACGATGATACGTTGGAATTCGTTCACAAATAGATTTATCAAAATCCCTTTGCCTCCGCTATTGACATAATTACATTGTCTGTAGCCGGACTGTATTGCATCATGGGTATCGGGTCGCCTGTGTGTGACGTCACCCATTAGCAAACGATTTATAAAGAACGCCCATTAGATGTGATTCGCTCTCGGATGATGATACTTAGTGAAGATTAATGAAATACTTAATTCATGGGATCGAATAACAATTAACTGACGCCATAACAGATTGCTAATGGTATGCAAAGTTAAATTGCACTGGGTTCGGTCGATGTTTAGTTTTAGTGGAAGTGTCAGGAGCATTTTCATGCTCCAGGAAGTAAATTAAGCAGATAGTTTTGGTTGCATTTGTCAGGTGAGAATTGTTTATCTTCTGGAGACTTATTAGGACGTTCTAATAGGTATAAGTTTGTCTGTTGTATGATTATGCTAAAGGTGATTATCTCATTCCTGAGGTTTAGTAAAGCGTCTGAATCCAGTTTCAAATGAGATAAGAATTATTAATACCGACAGCACCGGTACTAAGCTACAATAAATGGGCTAATGTATAGTAACAGTCTTAATGACAAATGATTAATATGTACCGACTTAACTCACTTACGTTATTCGGGATGGCCCGACTAGTTTTGGACCTGTACGAGGTTCTTCCTCATGAGCTCTCGCCGCTTGCAGCGAGGTCACTCTCCGTCGCCACTTCGCAGCAAGCGGCGGGAGCTCATTAGGAAGGATCCCGTACAGGTTCGAAACTAGTCGGGCCATCCCGAAAACCGTACGTTAGTTAAGTCGGTACATGTTAATCATGTGTATAAATACTCACGAAACATTTATTAGTAAAACTTAATAACAAATCATGCAAAATAACTAATAGTCGTAGTACCATGTTTATGTCAGTCCTATTACTATAGGATTTATCGACTGCTACTTGTTTTTACTTTTTTCATATATATTTAATGAAATGTGTATAAAAATTGGTTACTATCAACACTAAATTTGCTGTTATATCAAAGTTAGATGATATTTTCTGTTCACTGGCCCACATAGAGTTTAATATAGGGCGATGTCTCTGATTTCCCATAGGACGAAACTCATCGGCATGTAACGGCATTTTTGTTACAAACAAAATTTTTAAATGGGCAATATGCTTTTTAGTCCACTATTTAGAAAAAAACATCCTTGAAAATCGAAATAAAAACGATTAAACGTCAAATCATACACGGTTACACTGTTGGAATTATTGTACTGATCTATAATACTACTCTGTACCACCGACATTAGTAAAGCCAGATATTAAGATAAGATCAGCGATAAAGTTGGTAGATTCTTGTTCCTAATACTAGTCTGTGAAAGCGACAGCATTCAAACCACGTTTATCACTGAGCGTTGATAGCGATCTCATATTTTATCGCGTTCAAACTTG
This sequence comes from Croniades pieria auraria, assembly GCA_018248815.1. Classification (NCBI taxonomy): domain Eukaryota; kingdom Metazoa; phylum Arthropoda; class Insecta; order Lepidoptera; family Hesperiidae; genus Croniades; species Croniades pieria. Next base: position 12,693 of record DWJK01001914.1, read on the forward strand.
GCCTTAAACTTACGTAGAATCTTTTATATCTGTGCTTAAAAAGAGATGCATATAATTAGTTGCCGTGAGCAATTATTTCAATTTGGCAACACTGACGGATAACTACGCGTCGGTTGTCATACGTACCTACGTAAAAAGTCGTGATATTTTATAGTTAACTTTGCACTACTCTCATTTGACTAGTATATTAGTAATTTACTTTATAAGTCATTCTGGACACAATAATGCTATAGAGCGTTTTAAGGTAACTCCGCCCGTAGGGATAGTTTCACTCGTATATTCACTATTTAAAATCTACCTTTATACAACAGTTAAAAATACATTAGTACCTAATCAAGTCCGGAGTATTCGCTTTTACTATGTCGATGTTATATTAAAACTGAAAAGACTTGCCGACCTTCAGGTGTAAGGGAAAAGGTATGTATATTTTTTCATAAGTTACGTTATAAATTTTTACGGTGCTTTATCTAAACAAAATATTCATATTATATAAATTTAAATGAAATGTGTCAAAGGACCTTAGGAGAGAGAAAAAATTTTGATAATTTAAAATTTAATTTTTAGGACCTTTATACATATATTAGACACATTTTGGGCGCGTGAAGGCGAGTATTTCGACGTATGTATGATTATTGCTATGATGTGCATTTAATTACTACGGAATGTAAGTGTTCTCGCCCATTCCTCAATGTTCGTTTCAACCGGTTTGGTATAATTCCTAGTTCCATTCCATGTTGCTGGATACCGACCTAGTCACATTACTCATGATATTCTCGAAACCATTATTACTTTAAATGTTGACGAGTATAACTAACGGTTTTAAGCGTATATGCTTTTTTAGCAGCTTGTAACCCATGTGTTGCCAGAACGCGCGCTTAATACAAAACGACTATACAAACACGTGATTGTGCGCGCTGAAAACATCCAGTGTGTAAATGACTTAAATTTGTGAATTTGCTGTTTAAAAACTACACGATAACAATATGAAATAATTCACGTTTCAGTGTACAGATCATGAAATTCAAAACACGTTTTGAAATTCAAAAGTGCGTATCTCTATGGTAATATTAGATGACACTTATATTTTGTAAACTGGACCTACGTGGTTTTTCCACGGTAATGTCGGTGATTTCCCAGGAGCGCACAGTCGCCTAACGTAATTATTTAAGGTAATGGGACTCCCGGCTACATAAGTGCTGGCTATATTATGTTTAAGTCCGCTTGTTTTGGTTTGCGTTACAGTTTGTGTGTGTTATACAGATGCAAAAACACACCTTTATACTTGTATTTGTATAGAACACGCACTCACTCAAACACCTATTATTAGATCTGTAAAGGATTTTTTTGACATAAATATTTTTAATACACGAATTCTGCTATTTAGTTAATCCAAGAATTTCATATGATTTCTATTGGAAACCATTGGATATTTAAACTAACTTTGGGAACTGTGAATAGTGATAATCGGTAATAAAAAAAAGTTAATTTCACTGTTGTTCACAGTATTCAAATAACACGTAGAGTTTATTTAAAAACACTACTACCTGCACTTTTGAATAATCTAGCTCCATACTATTATAAATAATCGAACTGACAAGCATACGTTTTGGAACTAATATTTCTGAAAATCACTAAAATGAATCATAAAATTCATACTCGTAAACTCTAAACTTTTATTGTACCCAGAATTTTACGTATGAAAACCGAAAGCTTGAAGTTAAACGAACTGACGTAACTGCCGGCGCGTCATAGCAATGTCATAAGGAATAATTTAGTTCTAAATTGCATGTGAAGTTCATTTAGTGTTTTAACTGGTTTTTAAACGCTTTTTTGTATTACAAAAGCATGTTATGGAAAGAATAACTAAAATAAAATTGCAAAAAATATATTCCGATACCGGGAATCGAACCCGAGCCTCCTGGGTGAGAGCCAGGTATCCTAGCCACTAGACCATATCGGATGCTACGTATAGTGTCGAAACCGAGCTATAGTATATTATAGTAGTCTGTTTTCAGATGATTGTTATAGTCAATTTTAAATGTGATATATGAATCCGTTGACGTCATAGTGCAGTAGAAATAGATTTCATGGCTGAGTTTATGTGTTGTTCACTGACAACTTCGTTCTATTTGCACTCATAATATAACGGACATATTTATTACGTTAAAAGATTCGTCTCAGTGTAATAAACTATGTAGATCTCGTTTCGTACACTTGCGACTATCTATGACCCAGTGAGATAACACTTGCAAATGGCCCGCGATGTAATGATTAAGTTTTATTATGCTGCTTGTCTCGCTCACTCTACTTTTTCTGGCCAACGTGAGACAAGGATGGTGTTATTACAGTCACTTCACACTAATCCCTTTTTATCTGATAGTTCTTTATAATGTTTTTTTTTTACTTCGCAGGTAAATATCGGAGTGTGGCTGTATGTTGAAGGTTTGAAATTTTTTTTTATGCTGTATATAGAATTCAATAGATATCATGATTTGGAGAAATGTTATTCTATGTAAATGTATACAGGTTTCTGTGAACTTGATAAAAGAAATTTATTTATACTTTTGTGAAGGTGGTGGAATTGTAATGAGATCTTATTCCGAGTGTTCTACGATTTTTTAGCAAATGCACCCTGTGGTTGGTCGTGTTAAACAGCAGTGCTTTTACACACACAAGGACGCACGCACGCACGAATGCGCGCACACACACACATACATGCATATATATGTGTGTGTATATATATATATATATATATAAAAGTAAAGAAATTATAGTACTATGATACACTATATATGTGTGTGTATATATAAATAATAAATAATAATAATCGACCCATTAACATTCCACTGTAGGAAAATGGGTCTGCTCTCATATTGAGAGGGTTAAGGCCGTAGTCCGCCACGCTGGCCAAGTGCGGGTTGGCGGACTTCGCACACCTTAGGAATTTTTTTTTATTTTATTTATTCTAAGGAGTGCAGGTTTCCTCACGATGTTTTCCTTCACCGTTAGCAAGTGATATTTAAACTTAAAAT
>DWJK01001915.1:0-15721 GCA_018248815.1 Croniades pieria auraria
CCATTAACATTCCACTGTTGGAATATGGGTCTCCTCTCATATTGAGAGGGTTAAGGCCGTAGTCCGCCACGCTGGCCCAGTGCGGGTTGGCGGACTTAACGTTTACATATCTGTGTATTTATCTATAATCACACAACAATATCAGTTGATATTGAATTTCTAACTGTGAAGTTACGTATCCATTGTGCACGCGCATATTATTTGGTCACTAGGAAATTAACAATTTCAAGAACTACACAAATCAAATAAAAGCACACAATAATGACACGTATTTTTCAACTTTCAAAACAGTATCTGGTACAAATACATGAACCACCCTTAACAAAGTCGAATCACTCGCGAATTTACTCAATTATCCCGACATCGATTATTCACATGGATCGCTTATGAACGGAGGAAGCCATCGCGAATATTATGCTGCAAACCCTTCTCTTAGCTGTTCTGCCCAATTCCATAAGCCAACATAATTATTTTCGTAATTCATTCTAACTTAGCTCAGCTTAGCTTGGAGTTAAAGTTATCATTCATTCGGCTAAAACGCGCTATATAAAATATTATAGAGCTGGTTCTGCGGAAATCGACATTTTATTTTAAAGCTTAAACCGAAATCCATTACAATAAGTACACTTCAAACCTAGCCCCGAGTCCTATCTATTTGTTGGCAGACGTTTGGCTTTGTTCCGGTCATACAGGGACAGTACTCGTATTGATTGCATTCCAAGTAAAACCTCTTATAAAGCTCAATGTACATTATCGATTTCAAGCAAAATACATCTTGGAATATAAAAATTATGTGTTAGTTTTCTCATTTGACTGCCTTGTTAGTCGAGTGATTTAAAGCTCGACTGCCGATCGTGAAGTCCTGGGTTCAAATTTTGGGTCGGATATTAATGGGTTTATCTAATTTAGAATTTCTAGTATTGACTCGGAGTCGGGATCTGTGCCCGGTATATGACAACAGCCTGACCACCTATTTCAAGAGACGTAAAGGTAAATATAAAGGCAATAATAGCCTAGTAGTGGTTAGTAGATAGCTAACTGCGAAGGGAAACATCGTGAGGAAACTTGCACACCTTAGAATTTATAAAAAAACAATCCTAAGGTGTGTGAAATCTGCCAACCCGCATTTGGCCAGCGTGGCAGACTATGGTCTTAACCCTTTAAATATGAAAGGAGACCTATATTCCAATAGGGAATGATAAATGGGTCGATTACTATCTTTTAAACGTAATTGGTTAAACGTGCGGATGTCAAATATGTCTCTGCCTACCTCTTCAGAGATTACAGGCGAGACGTTACGTTTGATTTTCTCAAACGGTAATTTGAAAATGTACCGTGAAACACTTAACCCTATCCTATATACTCATGATGGCGTTCCACTTTTACAAATTGTTATACTAGATAATTATTAGACAGTAAACACTTGCAAAGTAAAACAAAGAAAGAAAGATAAGTGCAATAACGCCTTCGAAGACCTGAAAATTTTAAATTAATTATTGAAAATAGCGTCTACATAATATGGTCATGGCTAGAGTAAAATATCTTTAAGTGATTTTCTTGACCTAGCTTTCTAGTAACATAACAAAAATGTATTGTTATTACAGTGTTACGCCAAGTCCCTTACGTCGTAGGCAGAGAATACCGAGTGCTAAGTACATATATCTAGTCATTGACGTGTTTATTCAACATTCATCATTTCTTCATAAACACACGTCTGTTTTAAAATCTTGTGACTTTCCCATCAGCGAGTATCAGACGTATTTGTTCAGATAGACGAGACTTTACCTCTCCTAACAGGTGTATCCATCGTCGTTCGCATTGTATAGTTTTTTCCATTATTTTATCTATCGTTCTTGCTACGACGTCCAAGAAATTAATCGTGTCCGAAAATCATTAAAGCAACAGAAGCCATCAACGGAAATCTTGCCTGGCCATTTTTACGTGTTTATTTACTTAGTGCCTCATAAAATCGCAGCCCGAAAGTCTAATAAATCGAATCCCTTGCGTGTTACAAAAATATAAAATGTAACACCTCCCTTAGTCATTTATTTTCGTTACTTACTGTTGGTACCATCTCCTTATTAGCGCGGATAGAGGAAAGACACGCTACTCAATAAAAGTTAACAAAGATCTATTGATACTTCAATGATAACAAATATTGTTTTAATGATAATGAAATGCTTCGGGGGAGCTTTCTTTAACGCGTATTAATCTTTCTTAGCGATTGGTGAGCGAAAAAATTGATAAATGAGTAGATAGAGATAGATAAGTTGATGATCAGCGTACGTCTATTCACGTCGAAACCGCTAAGGTGATTGAGTGTGGAGACGAGATGACCCTTAAAATGATACAGGCTTTTAAATGTTTTTTTAAACAAAGCTATAAATACTACAACCTGCATCCCTTTTCATCTATTTAGCTAATGATTTTAAATAACTTTAGGACGCTTATGGAAAACATAATCATAGATTATCGATTATCACATACTTATCTAATACATCGAGGAACTTATTTTTATAGCCCAATTTTTATGGAAACTTATGTAATAAATAACTAAACGTAACATCACGCCTGTAATCCCTGAAGAGGTGGCAGAGGAGTGTACTACACTCCCAACAAATAACTTAAAACAAAAACTTTAAAATCACTGTATTTGTACACTGATTGTTAGATTTAATAGAACCTTTGAAGAAATTATGGAATAATATATGAAACAGTTAAAACGCAAAATATTGATATAAGTGCAATTGATATAACGCAAAATATTGATATAAATATTAATATAAGTGCAACAAAAGTCGCTATTTAATCATTAATATAACTAAGTATTGAATGTTATTGTTGTCATTAAATTGTCACGCTAGGACCCCTACGGGTTAGGCAAGTAATATGTCGATAATGAAAAATAAATTTTGAAATAGGAATAAAAATGTAAAATAGAAAATAGTGATATACGATGTAGTAAACTGAATAATTGAAAGTTAAAACAGTACATCAGCATAAGGTAGAAAATGTGTTGATACATTGATGTACTGCTAGCAGGTGGGACGAAAATATGGAAGACAGCCAAGAACTGCTGCACGAAGATATATTCTCTCCTATTCTACGTGGATCTAGATTCAACTTCAGTTGGTAAATTAGTTAAATAATGTATTAAAGTGTACTTTTCGGACACCTACACAATGAAGACGATCTTGATTATTATTATCATGCTGATATAATTCTTTAATCCTTCCTCAGGGACGCAAGGTTCGGAGAAGATCTCTTTTAAGCGCGGTCAAGTTCAACTGTCTCCAACTCTTCCCAACGGGGGAGTCAAAGCAAAGTCTTTCTCTATTCATCGCTTCCAGCTAATGGAAAGGTAGCTCGGTTTTCATTGGTCGATTGGTTGTTTATTAGGAATCCTAATTGGAACCTATCGTGTGGAAACACATTTGTTATTATTAAGTAATATTCTCACAGTACACATTGATACTCAATTAAGTAGATAATAAGTTAAATTAACTCATTTTACGCGAAATTGAATCTCCGTGTATGAATCAATTCAATGTAATTCAGTGAATACTAAGAAACCTCAAATACGAATTTTACTGAATATTATTTCTCATAGTACTCGTTTCTTACACACTGTTTTTCGAGACCGTAAAATATTAAACTTCTGTACCATTTCATTTCCCTACCATTTTTATCTCTATTTTCATAGTGATTGAAAGAATATAAAGCTTTCGTGTCTAATGTTGTATAAAAAACAACTTTATTGCAAATATATGTAGACTTACATGTTCAACACCACATGTTGGCCGCACGTGTGCTCTTCATTAGGGTTAATTTTTTAATTCAGAAACTGACGTCAAAATAAAAATAAAACACATGTGACCTAAGTGAAATGAATCACACAGAACAAGTCAAAAGAAGCTCTTTTAGTAAACCTTCTCCAAGGAGTAGAGAGGAATCTTTACATAAAAAGCGAACGCACGCTAAGCGATTATAGATCAGGCAAAAAACGCATCGCTGTGTGTACTTCGCAAATAAATCAAGAGAATAGGCAGCAAATTTCAAAAGTTTGTGATTTATCATAATCTGTATTTCAATTTGTTGAGCGGGTGGTCCATTATTCTTTGTCAGAGACACGGCAAGGGTGCGTGCAAGCAAAAAAGGGATTGCTGAAAAAACGCGGAAATCATAAATAAGGAATCTATAAGATTCGGAAAACTGAGCGGTCCTGTACAGCATAAAAAATGATCGATCCTAGACAAACATCGTACCCAAAGCACTAATATGGGACCTCTGCTGATAGGTACATGGTAACAATGCATAGGTAAACAAACATTTTTATAACTGCCATGTAATTTTGACACAATAATCTCAGAGCCGGCTGCGGGCATAATATTTAATCTGCAAAGGAGTTGGCAGACAGGTGGCAGACCTTATGAACGGTGACGTGGAGATGTTATAGCCTAAGGGACTGCCACGAATCATATTCATAAGAATATTATCATACATTTCCGCCTGTTTTGAATTATAGGAACCGACGCAAACTACGATATTTACATTCTGAGTGCCATAAGAAGAATTTTATCTATTCCCGGTTTAGACTGTAATTAATACTAAGTCTTTCCTCACTGTAAATACTGTTGGACTTATAAACCAAGATTTATTTTTATATCCGAATTTATTTTTCCCGACTCGAAAAACCTAGATTTGGTCAAGATAAGAGTGAACAGAAACTTTCCGGATAAGCGTGATATATCCTAGGTTAAGTCTCATTTACCATCAGATGAAATTGTAATAAAACGCGGGCTCGTGGTGATTTAAAATGATGTACTGAACCCAACACAATATTTTGTTATAATTGAGCACTGAAAAGCATATAATAAATATTTTCGAAACATTTACAGATTACAGATTACAGATTTGATATGTTCATTAACAAATAGCTGCAAATTATGTAGAGTGCGTCAACTCTTCAGAAACCGTCTTAAATCAACTCGCAACTCACTGAAGGTATTCGGTTTGCTTTGAAAATTTGGACCACATGCTCGATACCATCGTCGGCAGATAAAAGTGATGCAATTCACCTAATTGCAAGCTTAGAAAAAAGCATTTGTATAGTCTCGTTATGAATGGATACAGGCGTTGACCTTTACTAGAATATTTTTTTAACTTTATCAAAACACCTTCTGAAATAATGTTAATACATAGGTACTTGACATTTAAAGAGTTAGTATTTTTAGTGATGAAGTAATACTGTTGATGATCGACTGCCTCGTTGGTTGAGTGGTTGCAAACGCAAATGCCGAACGAGAGGGCCTGGGTTCAAATCCCGGGTCGCGTACTATGCGAATTTTTTAATTTATAATTTCTAATCGCTACTCGGAGTCTGGACCAGTGCCCGGTGTATGGCAATAGACTCATCACCTATTCCATGGGAATTAAACGTAACTGGTGAAACGTGGGAGTTTACTACACTCCTCTGCCCGCCCCTTCGGGGATTACAGACGTGATGTTATGTTTAGTATTTTTAGTAAGAGCAAAGGCACCCTCTATTCTGATTCACTTTACTATTAAATGTTCATTAATATCCATAAACACATTTTACTGGTCTAAAGTAGAATGTATATGAAGTCATACAGTCAGGAAATATGTAGAGGTCATGTTGCAAGTACTAAGTGGAAGCTAACTATTAACTAACTATGACTAACTGGTAACTAACTAATAACTAAGTTAACGTATTGTTTTGGGAAATTGAAAAAGGCACACTTTTGATACTGCTGTAGTCAGTCACTAGACGATTCTGTATCATTCCTAATGTCTGACCTTATATTAACGAAATGACCCCCCAAAATAGTAGCCCATCAAAAGGATATTTCCGCTGAGATTTTCGTTACTCAACGGGTTTACGAGGCGACTAGTAGACAAGTAAGATTTCCCCGAAGGCAACGCATATTTTAAGGCCTTGCTTTTACTGCGGCTATTTGAAAACCTAGAATATCCTTTTCGTCTTTGTTTATTATCCAACAATTAGAGTCGTAATATGACTTATATACATATATACATAGAAAAGCTATTGATGCATGTAATGAGCTACATACGATGCTTTTGTTGTGTTTCTCTATATACTTTCTTAAATTTGTTATTATTACTAAATCGTCAGGCCAAGTTCATAACGGGATAAGCAGAGAGCACCCGGTACCAGGATATCTCTAACCTTACAGACCTGATGCGTATACACCATTGTTAACTCTCTCCATACACGCACGTCGGTTTTGAACAAATCTAACCCCTCCATTAGTAAGGATCTAAATTAATCTAATAGAATAAAGTTCGTTTCCTTTAAAAACAGCTTAAGCCCAAAGTTATTTGTAGAACATACGAGTATAGTCACCTACTACATAAAATATTGTCTGTTGAACACCCCCAAGGAGCGACTTAAGGAGTTTTTCGAAGTAATTAAAAAATATCGGACGACCGCAAACTAATTACATCAACAAAAGCTTCATTTAATACAGAACGCTCCTAGCGGCAGCGCCTAACTGTTATTCTGCTTTTGAAATGAATTATTGGTAAAACTTTACTCAAAAACTGTTTCCGTCCACTTTCTTATATAAGTACTCAGTTTTTTTTAAATGTAGAAATACGCTCGCGTTTGACTGCAATCCCATCTGATGGAGCGAGATGCAGCCTAGGATGTAGCACGCTCGCCTAGAAAGTACCTATTCGCTCTTCTTTTGAAGAATTCCAGGTTATAGAAGTCGGGAAAGATGGACGTCGACAGAGAGTTCCACTCCTTCGCAGTTTGTAGCAAAAACAATTTAGCGAATCGCTTTGTCCTGCTTATAGGAGTGTCTACCAGATGCGGATGGTAGCCTGCGGTACGCCTGGACGTCCAAAGTTGTTAGATCATATACATAGTATATAATAATAAATGATTACAATAGAACATTGTGAACCAGTGATAGACTACGCACCTCGATATAAAACATGTGCGATTTAAAATTAAATAATACTTGCAGTAACAAACACTTTACAGTTCCCCGTTATGTTCCTCAATGCGTTTAAAGTCTGTCAACCGAAACTCAGCAAGTGTGGAAGACCGTGGCCTTAACACTTCTCAATACGAGTTGAGACCCGTATCCAACAATGAAATGATAAAAGATTCAAGATGATGCTTGAAGGATTGATAAAAGCTGAAGTTATACGTTGGATGCAAAATAAAGCAGATCCTCACAGTTCTGAAAGTACTCGAAACGCGTACATTACCAGGTGTAAAAGAAAAAATGTTTCCTCAAAGGAATCCCGTTTCTACTTTTACTATATGACTTTTTGCTCGTCGAAACAAAGATTTCCCGAAGGTAACTTTGTTTCAATTGCACTCTAATCTAAAAATGGTTTATTGTATATATACTACGTCAAGATAAAAAGCCATTACATAAATCATCTTTTTATATTTTAGACATAAAAACGACACACGCCCGATCTTAGTGTTTATCTGCCTGCCAAAGATTTAAAATTCGAGTATAACTATTGTTGGAGCTTAACGAAGGCATGCCTTTAACCCTGGTTATAACATTATAATCAAAAATTTGAAAGAAAGGTGTCTCAATTAATATAATGAGTATAACCTTCAGATAGATAATTCACAGTTCAATTCAAGTTAAATTATGCCTAGCACATTTTGCTTCCAACACTATTACTACTTAAAATATTACATTTTTTACACTTCACGCAGACTTTGTCGGTAAAAATAACGTACAAAAAATTATGTTGCTCCAATGATAAGAACAATTCAGTAAAGATCATAACTACTTCAAAAACCATCAACAATTCCAGGGGTTGTAGAGCGTGCTCAATAAGTATTTAATCACTCTATAGCTTTTATGTTCTCCTGCAGTTTTACTATCAATCATTTATTTCATACGTGCATTTTCTTGTGGAGCTCAATCCGGCGCGTGTCCAGATTTATTGGATGAAAATTTCGATATAATGAAACTAATACTGAGTTAATAAAGATATTCTAAATATTAAATATTATGCATTATACTAATAACAAGCAAGTTCAAGGACGTTAATTACATTGATGAAATAAAACATGTTCAAAATTAAAACACCCTCTTAATATGATCATTATAAAGTTTGCGTGTTAAATGGTGCGAAAGTCGGGCGAAGTCTTCAAACTTCGCGCAAACAATAAAAGAATTCTTAATCAACTCATTCTTAAAGGTGGGGCGTTAAACAAACTCAAAAAACGCCATGAATAATATCACCAGCTGTTTATTTCAGAAATTTATCGCCTAACTTTCAGCTTTGAAAGTCTAAACTGAAAGCGTAAACATGAAATTATTAGTCGAAATAAACCAATTAATTCCTCTTTTCCTGTTCCGGTTTGTCCTGTACAAAATTAAACAAAAGGGGAAAAATTATGATTTGTCTTCATACCGATTGTTCGTTGGGTCGTATTAATTATTCGTAATACATTTATTATATCGTTAGATAAGGGTCTGAGTAGGAGAGAGAACCGTGCTTATTGGCGGGAAAAATCAATGAATCGTTTACCTAACAACCGTGTCTTGCGAAATTGTAGTGGCCAATACGTACTGGAGCATGTGCGATAGAGTAAACTCTACGTCTCACCCGGTTTAAGGAAGAACGACAACTAGACTTAGCAGTAGTGGTCCTTAAATAGATTATTTTTGATATTTCTCAAAATTCTAGTCAACTTATTCCATAAACAAATACATTTTCATAATGCCTCTTACAGTACAACAAACAAAGAAAGATAACTAGTAGAATGAAGCGGTTCTAAAATATTTACAGCCAAGAGTTTACACACTGCCTTTGCGAGCAATTTCGTTGATATCCGATGCGGTTGGTTTCCGACACGGGCTCTTTGTGGCCCTTATTTCATGCGTTACTTTATTCATACCCGCTTGTGTATACGATCTCCCTCGCTCGGCCGGATTCGTAGCTGGGCAATTTTCCCTGAAATCCGATATCCAGATAGGCCGGCACACTACTCGCACTCCATCCCATTTTCTGATAATAAACACAGGAATTTGTCGGGCGGCGGTTACTACGCGACATTATTACTATTCCGACCTACTTTCAGGTGGTCACAATGCATCTACAAGTGAACGAAGCTGCCAGCGATATTCCGTTCTATTTCCGCCTCTACAAATGGCCGGAAATGAATTCAAAACACCCTGCAGTTGCATCCGATCTCCTGCAGGAGCTATCTAAATGGCGCTGATATTCATGAGCGATGATATGCACCGTCGAGCAAACCGCTTTGAATGGCTTCTCTAAATCGATCTACGCTAAAATTCACGGCTATCCTGACAAAACGAGATTTTTTTATTATAAGAATGTGTGCATTTCTCAGGTCGGGAACAAAATTTATTATATACAAATAACTAAATGTAATGTAAAGAAAAATACAAACACAGAGATATTGTGTTGTGATATCTTAGTATCGGAATACGCCATCGCAAAATCTTGTTCATGTTTCCTAGACAAGAATAACGAGACACCTGATTGGCGTGTGTAGCCGAAGCGCCATCATATCACTAAATAAGACAACAAATGGATGGCATATAAAAATGAAATATCGACTTTCATGCGAATGATCAGCTACGCTTTCATTTATGGAGAAAAAATTTAGATTTCATGTAAATTTTAATCTTCCACTGGTCACGCTCTTTCTTTATAGTTTAATGGATTTACCGATAATGATAATTAATACCTGAACAACCTGGTGGGGATCGTTAAGTCTTGGTCTCCTTCAGCACCAGCATATATTAACATCACCATCACCATCAGCATTATAATCCCATCATCTTCCATTGCTGGAGATAAGCATCTCCAATAGCACGCCACTGAGCTCGATCTTTAGCAACAGTTACGTCGCTTAATTTAGGTTATTTGTTTATATTGAAATAACTTAAAAATACATCATACACTTTTTTCGATAGTCAAATACCCGCGAAATCTTCTGTCCCATAACATTTAAGTTTTTACGACGAGCCCTGCCGTCGAGTGCGTAATCCGAGCAATTTGTTCCACTGGATAAGGCATGTGTCCGTAATAATACGTGACGTTATTATCTAGGGATTACCAACGTGGGACGGGACACGCGGAAACTTTTTACAATAATTAACACTATTCCGGTTTTGTTACTACGTTACATACATAGGTGCTAATTACAATTTGAGACAGTCATTATTGGTTACGTGATACACTTACAATATGCTTGTGTCATTCTATTTTGGCTGATGTGGCTCTCCAAAGTTTCTGGATTGTCATTCGTGTATGAGAATAGAAACAAATGTAGAAATATGTGAGATCTTTAAAGATAGATGTATTTAGTATTCAATACTCATTACCTACCTCGTAAGATACTTGGATTTATGATATGATAATAATCATTCCACTTTCTATCTTTTAGTAAAATGGCCATTACGAAAAATTCTAAATAGATTTATGAGCTAATAAATCTGCCAGCGCTGTTTAATCCTTAATATATATAGGTAAAGCGTGGAAGTGTACTACACTCCTCTGTCTATTCTTGAGAGATTACAGGCGTGATGTTACGTTTTTTACCTTTTTAAATTGACTGCCTCGTTGATCAAGTGGTTGTAAGCGCGACTGCCGATCGGGAGGTCCTGGATTCAAATCCCGGGTCGGGTGCTTTTGGATTATTCTAATTTAGAATTTCTAGTAGTGACTCGGAGTCTTGAATTGTGCCTGGTGTATGGCAATAGGCTTACCACCTATTCCATGGGACTTAAACGTAACTGGCGAATCGTGGGAGTGTACTACACTCCTCTGTCTACCCCTACGGGGATTATAGGCGTGATGTTACTTTTTTTTTACCTTTTTAAATTCATAACATGGAAGTTGAAAGATATGAGGTAAAAAATGTGTTATAAATAGCTAGTGATTCAATTGACGTTGTGTTAGTGATTTATCAACCCCTTATGATATTAAATCCATTAAAAAATTCTGATGTGTCTGGTACATATGTACATTTGTTACAATGTTTTTATATAATTCTTTTCAGTTTATAGTGTATAAAAGCTTAATAATATTATTTACTTAGTAAATAAACAGCAGCTAACGTAACAGTTATCTTCTACGACGTACTCACCATTGAGATACTCTTTTCCTGTAATTACTAAAGGGGATTATTTTTCCTCGTTTCTCCATCTCGCCCCGTAATTTATCGTACACTCTAGTTTTTCTCGTGCACAAGATATTTATGATAAAGATTTACACAAAAAAATGTATACATCCTTAAGATTTTATGTACAAGATTTTGTAAAAAAGTAATAGAAATATATCGCTTTTTTTTCGTTAAATTATATCATTTTTAAGTGGTATATGAGCCTTATTATCTACCTAGCAGTCTTTAACACTAATCTTTCAGTTACTACTTATGTATTACTACTAATTTACCTTAATTTAGTTACGCTCCGTTGTTTTGTTGGTAAAATTCGTCTTTTAATTATTGTATGCCAATAGACAAAATGTATGGTATATGTACATTTATGTACATACACATAATTCATGTATGCCACTTATTGAGCAAAATTTTTCTCGTTACGCACATTTTGCTTGATAGGTATCAGGTATCGGGCTACGTTTTTTTTCGTTCATCAAAATAAATCAACTGCTCCTAAACTTATCTCAAAACGGGCTTGCACGCATGAAGAGAGAGAAAGAGACGGCGGTTTTCACTATCCTACTTGATTTAAACACATTAAAATGGCTGAGTTTTTTATACTCCAGTATCGACGTCCGTCAATATTGGGATTGTTTATTTACTCTGTCACTCTCTTACCTGCTATTTTCTACATGCCCAAACCATGTGATTGCTAACCAACAAGAAAATCATTTAAAATTTTACGGGATATAAGAAACTCTTCCGCTCTTAAACTCGGAACACAAATAGCTTTTAAGTGAACGTACGACATTTATTTCGAAATAGCAATAAATTTCGGAATGGTACTAAATGGGGGAACCATTTGGAGCGTTTTGTTCAGCGATGCACATCACCGCTCATGAATACCGGGGCTGTTTGGATATCTCCTGCAGAAGATCTAATGCAATTGTTTCTGCCTATTTATATAACGTTCTTCATACAGCCGCCTTCATTTGTATATGCAACATCATCATGAACAACCCTTCGTATTATGCCTGCTCATCAGTAGATTGAATTATGTAATGTCGCTGACAGCTGCTGTCACTTATTTGTACGAGTACATCATCATCATCTTCAACCCTATTATTCTTCTATTGTTGGACATGGATCTTCTCTCAGAATAAGTCCATAAATAAATCGAAATTATAATTGCGTATCCCAGTGATTGCTTTTCGACATATTTCTGTAGATAAAGCCAGAAAATAGGACAGAATGAGAACATGACGCCGGCTTTTCAGGCTATCATACGAGTATATGGATTTCAGGGAAAATTGCCAAGTTATGAGTTCGGCTGAGTGACGCTGCGTAGCGCAGATGAGCGCGACAGGTGTTATAAGAGCTAAAGATATCAGATGTCAATTAAATCAAATGTGAAGGAAATTCTTAGTAAGCTTTAAGAAAGTTTACTTTAAACCGATGGAGTATTGATTACGATGTGAAACAAGCACGGCAGGTCTGCAAGGATAGAGATATGTGGCACTCTGTGCTCTCTGCCTACCCTGTAAAGAACCTGGCGTTAAGATATGTATATACATTTGTAATGATTACGTCCAACAACAAAATGTAAATAATATATATATCAAGCATAATATATATTTTTAAAATTGTATATGCAATTAATTGAAACACCTAAAAAGGCTTCGATTACGATAAAACCTTTGTAGTATTTATTTCGTAACAGGATTGCATATCAGCAAAATACACTTCGATTAGCCTGCATTGGGCAATTTACTGCGGGCCTTATATCAACAAATTACATCAATAGATTCTCATGGACATCATCTGACGCTACTATCTTCTCGGTTAACAATAAAGAATCAATAAATAAAATATCCTATGTACACATTAAAAAAATTGTTTTTCCCCAAAAGGGTTATTTCTCAAATAGCTTAAAAGGAACCAACTTTTATCCAGGTTATCAGTTCGCACGCAATAATTTATTTGTTTCAGAAATAAACGTAACTGGTGAAACTTGGAAGTGTTATGTATCCTTCAGCCTACCCCCTTCGAGGATCACAGGCGTGACGTTGATTTTACGTGATGTAATTTTACGAACGAAAGTGTGAACAAAATATTCTTAAACATTTTATCAAATGAACTGCAGAACGCAAATGCCGTAAGTTATAAGGCGTACGTTGGAATCTAAATAATTTGGCTAGGTTAGCAGCGATATAAACTCACTATAAGCTGAGGAGGCTTAACAAGTTCGTCTTGGCGGTGGGTGAGGCACCTGCGATTAACTTCGCCCAAGAGGTTTATGTTTGAGGTGAGAGTACGAGATACGGGTCTCACTGGGAAAGGTGAACGAGTAATGTAGTTATATACTAATATAATATGTTACGTAACATCATGCCTGTATCTTTCCGAAATTGTCGACAGAGACGTGTGGTACACTCCGTTTCACTAATAACTTTAACGTTCTGCTGTTGATATATTGTTAATATAATATAATATTGCACTAATGCCATATACTGAGAATACAATCCATATTATTACAGTGCCGATAAAATGCGGGTATCATTTTATTAATGAACTTGATTTTAATGTTTGTACAGGTTTATGAAATTAAAGAATGTTTTATCACTTTTGTCATATAGTTGGATCGATTTTTTAAGTGCATATTTCTTAAATTAATTAGCGATTTTCTATGCGCATATTTCTTAAATTAATTTAGCGTTTTTAATATCATCGATAAAAGTTTGTAAGTCCATCGAACGTTGTCATATAAATTCGATTCTAATCGAATTAATTGTGTTGTGTTCTGGGATATTATTTAACATTTTAGTCCCCTTGTACAACTGTTCTTGTCTATGTTCCTTTGTTTTTTACTGTGTGTACATAAGTAAGAAAATATATATATTTTTAGTCGTATAATTTTAAACAGAGTAAGAACGTAACCCAATGTCTGCCAACCCGCACTTGGCCAGCGTGGCAGACTATGACCTTAACCCTCTCATTATGAGAGGAGACCCATATTCCAATATTGGAATGATAAATGGGTCGATTATTATTATTATAAGAATGTAACAAACACGTATTAATCCTTGAAAATGTTAATGTAGGTATATTTTATATTAAATCAAACCAAAACTAACTTTGTGATGAAGTATTATTACTTTCCATATGTTTATTACTCATTTTGCAGCTGAACAAATAAAAATAAAAATGTTTTTTTTTGAGTGAAATACTATGTTCTTAAAAACTATGAATCGTCACTATAACTTTGACTACCTCGATGGTCGAGTGGTTGCAAGCGCGACTGCCGTACGGGAGGTCCTGGGTTCAAATCCCGGGTCGGGTACTGGGGGAATTTTCTAATTTAGAATTTCTAGTAATGACTCGGAGTCTGAATCAGTGCCCGGTGTATGGCAATAGGCTCACCAAATCATGGAACTTAATCGTAAGTGGCGAAACGTGGGAGTGCACTACAATCCTCTGCCCACCCCTTCGGGGATTACAGGCGTGATGTTACGTCACTATAATCTATGAATAATCCGTAGGGAAACAAACTAAGAATGTACCTTAAAGTTTTGAATTGTTCCTCATATACGAGTAAACAACGAATTTCCAAATCCATTTGATCTGTAATGCAACAAGCTTAACTAACAGAGTAAATTAGTGCGAGCGATACTCTAATGAAGAACGTTACTGACTGTCGATTACATTTGTATGTCCATACAAAATGCAAAGTTAAAATTAACTCATAGGTATAGGATTCCATGTCTCTGGCGAAACTCGGTGCTAATTCCTCCACTCTGGGTCTAGTAGGATTATTAAATGCTTATACGCCAACTACTAGTTTCTCTGATTATCATAAGATAAGCAAAGAGAAGTGAAGAAAAAGCGCGCCCATGGTCAATCATCCAACAGCTGACCAGACCTGGCATTGTCGAAGTTAACAAATCATATTTGATTGGAAGCAAAAATCACATATTTTATATACAAATGTACACCCAAATAATTCTACTGTTTAAATCATTCAACTTCTTCTAAATGCTTATTTCACAAGGATCTCAGGAAAATTTCTCTTTTTGGCTTTGAGATTAGATTCCATAGATATAAGAAATGTAGAAAGAAGGGCAGACCTACATAGCCTACCTTGTTAAAGACCTAATGATATAGTCATAACATATATTTTGTATGTTTCTGTCGAGTGTTTCCCAGCTCACCGTTTTACCCGTTTAACCCTTAGATTATCCTACACCTGCTTCTACCTACTGGTCATCTTGATTTATTACAGAGAAATATTATAACAACATATACGAATATATCTATATACACACAGTCTGACGACTGAAAATATGTACATATAAGTAATTAATAAATCAAATGACCATTAAACGTTTTATATTCATCCATAATAGCCAGTTTATTTAACTTGTTAAATAATTTACATACCGTCCAAAAGTATTAAACATGAACATCACAATGAACATAAATCTAAACGAAAGGGGTAGGCAGAGGAGTGTAGTACACTCCCACGTTTCACCAGTTACGTTTAAGTCCCATGGAATAGGTGGTGAG
>DWJK01001916.1:0-15719 GCA_018248815.1 Croniades pieria auraria
AGGTTACTCTTGAAAGAGCAACATATGATTGGCCATGTGAAAAACAATGCTCAAATCTAAGTCGGTACCGCCGCAACAACCAAGTCCCTGCATTTTAAATCTGTAATATCTTCGAAAATATTCATTTAAATTACATTCTGTAAAGTGCCGTATTGATCTGTATTAAATGCACAATTAATTTAACATACTTAATTGGATAAGGATTAATGCTGTATTACTTAAAATCGCTTCGTAAATAAGCCATTATTTCTGGTAAAAAGTAAAGGATAAAAAATGGTTTTCGTAGGTTATCCCTAAGAGATAGACATATACCATCGCGGACTTTTTTATAGACCTTTTTAAGGTGTACAATACTGTAGTACATTATTTTGATCTATCTCGTAGGGTTCAACCAGCTTTTGCAAAGTAAGCGCAAAAAACTGTGTTTATTTACGACATCACATTAGAAACCTCTAAAATTATCAGTGTTTCTCTACCATATTATGCATGTATTATACATATAAACCTTCCTCCTGAATCACTCTATTTATTAAAAAAACCGCCTCAGAATCCGTTCCGTAGTTTTAAAGAAACGTGGAACGCAAGCCGATGAAAATCAATTAAACTTATCACATGAATCTGTATGTTGAAGTAAAAACGATATTTTGTTTTAATATTACTATTTTAGAAATTCATCTAGTACAATCTGCTAAGTTAGATGGCAGCACCGGTTAGCCGATTGGCACAGCCTCCTCCCTCAGGACTGTTCATGTCCGTACGTGAGCTCGTCGTTCCTGTTATTATCTAGCTAGCTTATAGGTTACCGCTTCCGGGAACGTGTATGAAATTACGTAACAACTTTTCCTTAACAATATAGTAATCTAAGGAAAGTCTAATTCTTTATTTCTCTTTAGCTCTTCTTTTGTTTACTTTGCTCCTGACACAGAAACTAGGAACCACGAGCTCGTGAAACAGGATATTCTACTTGACATTGACTGATTTGGTTGGAATTGAAAGGATCTAAATATGTTAGAGATGAATTTTCGCTTCAGTGTAGTCTTATGAGATCATCGCTTGTAAGTGATCAGGCTATTGTGGGAGTTGTTTTATAATTTTGTGTAGTTTCGTAACAGATGTATGCGACAAGTGTATGTAGATTTTCTGAACACTATTGTGCGATAAAGAAACATGCAATATCAAACCGTTTCCTCAGCGCACTGAGCGCAGTCCGCAAAGTTAGTAGGCAGCCTTCTCACTCGCTGCCCTCTACACGCTAGTACTAGAGCTCTCTCAAAGGAGCACTTCTCGTATTCCGTCTGTGCCCGGATCTGAAGAGCTGTTAGATTTTCTGGCTCTAGCTCTAACGAAAGCAATTATCATTTAGTTTTCTAGAACCCAAAGCACTTATTAGTCAAATTTAAAATGAGCGCAAATGCAACTCTGACGTCAGTTTTCATACGCCTTTGTATACAATAAATATGTATTTACATATATGCAGTATTTTGGTATGAACATGTTTTGAAACATGTTTTTAAATTATAATATGAAATTTAGTCAGTTTCATCTAAATGAGATGTCTTAAACGAAATGAAATTAAAATAACACACGATGACTGCAGATCATGAAAGTAGTAGCGGATGATTTTTTCAGAACTATTTCATTAAATGGCTGAAAACACATTTACCATATCAGGGAAGATCTGGTATATATTCCTGATTAGTCGTAAACTTGTCTCTCATATGTTTTTAGCCATTGTTAAGGCCTCCGACAAAGCTTAATGTCTATTTCTAACGATATTAGCCAGGACCGAATGGTTAATGTGTGCTTGGAAGACTTCAAGAGCTGCGAGAAATTGCCCATCATGGATGAACTAAGTGCAGATCACGCCCAAAATCACTTTCTGATATTGCTTGGAATCTACAACCACATTTGGGTTATAGGGATATCGTTTCAAGCTGAGGACAGCGATGGTGCTCATTGGGGGAAGCTTAGTCCAGCAGTGGACTGAGATAGGCTGATGATGATGATGGTGATATTGTTTCACTAATTACAGTATTCATTCGATTGTAAACTGACTACAAAAAAGAACCTTGGAAATGCGGCACGTCTTTTGATTCTATTAATCTCTGTATATGGCTGAACAGAAAAAAATTATCTAACATGTGGAACTAAAAGCGCTCAAGGGGAGTGGCAATACATGACTTCGTAGCCCAGAAAATCTTCGGGGATTGTAATTTAAATGGAAAGTGTGCATTTGTAATGTGTATACAAAAACATACCATACATTTATTTAAATAGAATTCAAAGTATTTCAAAACAGATCGCCGTATCTGCGGGGATGAATACAATTGTGTCACATTTAAATATAAACCTAAGTAGTATGGAAATAAGGCTCATATTTGTTCTCACCCGCTGCCCTCGCTGCATCTTCTAAAGCACCGTTGTAGTATGTCGCTTTGGCTCTGGCCAAACTTCGGCCAAGAAGAGAGCGAACGTCTGAATTCTATAAACAAACAGGTACAAACAGACTCGGCTAACATGATTTCAAGATGTAAGTAATGATTCGAATCCAATCAGAACTTGGTTAGGGTACCTATGTGTATGTATCAGTGTCGGCCACTCTGGAGGCACACCGTGAACACCAAGGTGTTTAAGTTTGAGAGGAAAGGACGAGATGAGCTCGATTTGAAACGAGACGAGCTCAAGGCCCGGCCACCTGCGGCCATTCGTTACAATTATATCGGAGGAGTACTGACATGCAGCGAATGTCACTGCAAAAATCGGTTATGTCAGTCATAAGAGAGCGTACCAACGAAGCTCTCGTTAGTTGTTCCCAAGCGCTGTGGCCGAATACGGTCAGGAACTAACTACTACTACTACTGAGCTCGATAATATCAAGACACGTGTAATATAATATGCAAATACCTACATAATAGTACAACCGTGCCACGTCTATCCGTTATCGGATCTGTAGTCAGCGCTGCAGTACGCCAATAAGAAAGCTTGATTTTGTATTTCTTCGAACGGATGCAGTTGACTCATCAAATTAGCCTTGTTTTGGATTAAACTGTGTTACAGGTATGTCAGTATTCTTTGTTTCACGAATGTTCGGATAATTCCGTGTGAACTGGTTCACCTAGTTATTTATGTCGACATTGTTTATTTAATATATCTTAACAGTATTATAAAATATTCAAGAATTCACAAATACTATGCGAATTTTGATGGATACAGTCGAGAGAAACCGAGAATCTCTTTTCTTGACCAAAAAGGTCGGACACTGGCTGATGGAAGAGTCGCACGTCTCCGAAACCGGTGTACATGTATGAAGAATGTTTAATGTAGAAGAAGCATGTTAGGTGTGTAAGGATATGTTTGGCACTCAGTGGTTTCTGTCGGTGCCTACCCCGTACGGGACCTGGCATAATGATATAATAAGAATTTGTACTACCCACTGTTTATGAATCGAAATTTCAAGAAATATATTTCATTGTTGACGGGTAAACTTTAATGTAGTTGTAAGTAAACAAAATTACATTAAAATTCATTTTCGTATACGCCGCAAAGGCTTAAGTGCTATACGGTTAAGAAATAAAAATGTCTGCCTTCCATGTTACAGTTCCCGCCAAAACGTTACACGGTATTTTCTTTAGAAATTATTGTTTATAATATAACTGGGTAATTTTAAAAATTTAAAACAGTTAGTTTATATATTGGTAAAAATCACTAAAATTGTGAATGAAGACGTAAAGCCTTAAATTTTTTTACTTTTACTTAACAAATATTTATAAAAAATGAAAAAACTCACCTGTCACAATAACGGCCAGGAGAACACACAGGATGGCGGGAAATGCTGCCATTTTGTTTATCAATTTCACTGAACTTGCAACACTCACAGCATTCGATTTTCAAACT
Source organism: Croniades pieria auraria (assembly GCA_018248815.1). NCBI lineage: Eukaryota > Metazoa > Arthropoda > Insecta > Lepidoptera > Hesperiidae > Croniades > Croniades pieria. The sequence continues at coordinate 3,895 of DWJK01001916.1, forward strand.
CTGGCATAACTAGACGATGGTTTCGAAAGCGGTAACTTTTTTCTTCTATAAAAAAAAAGATATGTATCCTTTCCCGACCGGTTTTGAACTGGACACTATCGCTGTCCTTTTCCCACTAGCACGGCAAGCAGTCCTCTCTGTCGCTCTGTAACAAAAAACGCAACTATGTAGGGATGTTTTTTATCATTTTATAAAGCTAAGGTGTTCTAACGATTATTCCAAAGATTACGTAATTTGACACTTCCAAAAAGTAATGAGCCCTACAGATGAGTCCTTGTGTTCGTCGAATTCGATATTTTGAAGGAAGGTGAGGTCTTCATAAACTGGACGGTATATGAAGTATGGAGGAATAGATTTTAAGCGTCTTTTTTGTAAATAACGACAATGAGTGGAGGGATTTTGAGTTTTCGGATTTGGAAATTCTGGTCAATTACATTGTGTGGCTGTATTGAGGGTAGTATAACAATACTAAGTTAAAACGATATGATTCGTTACACAACGATTTTAAATTTAAATTTGGAACGTTTTGAATTTGTGCCGGCTGACACAGGTTTGACCCATGGCGTGGTACAGTACAGTACAGTCGTACAGTATAGCTCTATCTCGCTTGTACACAATACTGAGATACACATATAAATTTATGAGTATAGTATGAAAATCAATTATCGATATTATGTATTGTGTATAAATACAACCACCAATGAGAAAAAAAAAAATAATTTACAAATAATGTTATTAAACATGTTACGTCACCAATTCCTTCTTAGTTACATGTTAGGCATATCTTCTCTCAGAATGGACCGAGTGGATTGGCCCCGAATAAGACATGTGTACGCAGCATTTACTTCCGGAGACTAACAGATGGATATTAGACGCAGACTAAGACTTAAACGTAAATGTGACTAACAGAAAGAAAAGGAATACATGTTAGCTCGGTTATAAATAAATATATGTTATAAATAACTATATATTGTTTCGTTTCGTATGTGGATACGGATTTTATTAAAATATGCAGCAATAAGATTTATCGTTTGTTAAATTAATATTATACATTTGAACAGAGACAATGGCTTTTCGGCACAGCGTACCCCTCCATCGTGTGGGCGGGAGGGGGGAAGGGGGTTACGGGGAATACTCTAGTTTCAAACATTGTTATCTAAAGACCGAACATTGAGCGTAGTTGATTTTACGAGATCGTTTTTGAGCGTAACTTCGTAGTTTCATGCCTGTTTTCCGCGAAGGTGTGGGCAGAGGAGTGTAGTAAAGGCCCACGTTTCACCAGTTACGTTTAAGTCCCATGGAATAGGTGGTGAACCTATTGCCATACACCGGCCACAAATTTTTGAGATTTCTTCATATCGTCGCCAGTACACTGGACAACGGTTATATTGGATTTGATCAACTAGTACCTTTTAATAGACTAATCTTTTAGTTTCGTTGTAGCATTCCGACAGGAGACGAAGATGGGTGTCCGATTCCCACTTATTAATTTATTTAACAATTTTGTACACATGAAACAATAAATAGAAAAAAAAATCGTACAAAAGAGATGTTGTACAATGGCACTACTTGTCCCTAAGAGAGATCTCTTCCAGCAGCGCCAGGAATGGAAAGTAATATAATTAGAGATCAAATTTAGTGTGTTACTAGTACTTAGTAGAAATCTTTCTGATATCAGCAGAGATTTCGTTTTTTCTGGATGTCTTACCTACATATGTACCGTTAGATATTTATTTACATCTCTCTGATAAGTATAAGCTCAGACTGCTTTGTTCAGAATCAGATTTGTGTTTCCTCAACAAAGCTCGAGTCAGTGTTTATCACATTAAACACATAAGTATGTATTCATACCTTACGAAAATTTGACTAAAAATATTCTCTTTGCTAAGGTAATATTTGTTTGAGACTTCTTTTAAATTATCCACATGTTAAATGACGGATACAGCCAGTGAGAACCAAAAGAAAATTATCCGATTTCTTTTAAATTAAACGCACGTTAAACCGCAGCTAGTGAGGAATACAAACAGAATATTACTATTATTATCTATATACATTATTAGACACTAAGTATTCTTTCCGGAAGCCACCTCTCAATTAGACAAAACGCGGTCCATTTTGTACGTAATTAAGTTCCCGTCCGCTCCCAAAGTTTAGAATTGAATACCATCGGCCATACAAGCCACTTGCCGTATTTGTACAGACAGAATGTTTAATCTGTTTATTTGTGCGTCTGCGCTCCCGTTCACACGCACATGGTAATGTGTACCGGCAGCAAAAATGTAATGTTCAATATATTGTATGACTAACATTTATTATTACTGTTCCACAAACTTCATGCCCGGCGTGGGGATATAGGCAAAAACGCTTCTGAGGAGGCCAATGTCCAACAGTGGACAGGTCGATGATTATGATGATGACTAAAATTATGACGACTTCAGAAGTTTTTATAATTTAAAATAGTTGATCATTTTTCGGATTTAAGTGAATACAATATTTGGCTTGTTTAATGATTTACTAGTGCCGCACTCCACGGAAACAAGGTTCGAATCGTCTACACGCGCTGTTGTCTGCCAACTCGCAATCAAGCATTTTTTTTAAATTTGAAATAAACACCATGAATGTCCCCCCGCCCCTCCCCCTTCGAAAAATTACAACCTAAATCACCTGGCTGCAACTCCTAACCTGTGCACTAATTTAGATTTAAATCATAGCTTGCCAATAAGTAATTTTAAAACCTATTAATATCATACGACAATAATAGATCGCGTTAAACATAAAGTAGTCACAGAATACAAAATTTACCCAACGTCCCAAACATCCACTTCGGTATACGAAAAACGCTTTATTATTCTACCTGCGACGTTTGTGTGCTTTACCAAAAACCAAGTTCAATAAAAAAACCTGTACAGTTGTTTCACCGTGATTCGTGTATAACAGACCACGATATTTTTCATTCCGTGCGTTCAGCTTTTACAAATTTTGATTCCGATTAATACCTTAAAACGTATGTTATTTTGATTTTTGTCCAAGCAGTAATTACCAATGACGTCATACGTTTTGAAATTTAATACAATTTTCATATAATCTCAATATGGTGACATATGGGAGTGTGCTACACTCTTCTGCCTATCTTTTCGGGTATTATAGCTCTTTTCGCTCTTGGGGACTGATTGAAAAGAGTAATTTTTGTATGTTTTTTGAGCACAAGCGATCCTACAACAATTAATAATAATATTTAGACAACTCATACACTTTGTTTTACAGCCAGACAAAAAAATACACTTATCACTTACTGTATATCATTGACGGAAATCAAACCAATTTAAGTAACGAGTAGACCAATTGTACAATACAATTATTTCAGCAATTTTAACATGTAAGTATGTAACAGACTGTTTAAATTGCATTATAAAATCAATATAAAAAGTAGAGTACAGATAGCAGAGACAAAGAAATGACACAATCATATTTATGTTTAATATAACTTATTCGTCGACTGAACCTGTTTTGCAAACCGTACTGAACGCATCGGAGCGCGCGCATCCGTTGCACAAAAATAGCTATAGTCCAGCTTTGTTCTGATCGAAGACATTGTGCCGCCCGGCCTCACCAGTTCCCTTGCGCGCTTTATTTAGCCCAGCTTTGGGCAAACCGATTTAGCGTGCATGTATGAAGAAAGTGATAGATATATAAGCAGCACGATAGGTCTGTAAGTACAGATATTTGGTACTTGGTGCTCTCTGCCAACCCCGTGAGGGACCAGGCGTGAAGATATGTATGTGGATAATTTAACTGCCACATATGCGTGGGGCATTAAGTTTCACCATTTTACGTTTGCTATGCAATAAAAGATAAATAAATAAATGCTTGTTTACACACTGTCAAGTGATTTGAACAAATATTAGCATCAAACAACTTACTTCGATTATTTCGTTACGCTCTGATTCGAGTCCGATTAATGTAGTAGATATTGCAGTGACATGAATGTTCCAATTTGAAGTTCTACGATACGCAATGTAAAGGAAGTTTAAAAGAAATCTCATCAAGATTCTAAACATTTGCAAGGTTAATTTCTATAAGTAGCTATTTGTAATATAAAGTATGACTCATATAAAACTTTGTCAGTCGCCGACTGTGGCATTGAGTCTCAGTCACCCAGATACTAATCGCTAACATTTACCCAACTTGCAATACATATGGTATGTACAGAGGAGACACTCATATTTCAATAGGGTAATGATAAAAAAAGTGGTAAGGAAAATGTAACATCACGTCTGAAATCCTTGAAGAGGTAGGCAGAGGAGTGTAGTATACTTCCACATTTGACCAGTTACGTGTAACGTCTCATGGACTAGTCGTAGGTGGTGAGCCCATTGCCATTAAATTGAAATAGAGAAGAATAAAACCCATTTCCGCTATAACCACCATGAACACAGTTGTCGAACATTCGGGGACGAAGGCGCGATGCATTATACACTCGAGCTCGCCTGTCGCGCTTCAGACACACATGCATTCGGCTGCGTAATGCACTTGCATTTAGTGTAGTTTTACACGTCTGCGAACACCGACATCGCATACCTGCACACGTATACTCTACACATTATACCCTTCATACATAAATATATTCACGCCAAGTCCCTTACGGGTAGGCAGAGGGAACGTAGTGCCAAATATCTCTATCCTTGCAGACCTGCCCTGTTTTTTCCACATTATATCACTTATGTTTTTGTTTGCCATAGACAAACATGAACATCATATTTAGAACATATGCATTAATTAATTATTGTGGCATCTCCATAGCTAGTCATCGAACCTGGAATTCTGTACTCGACAGAGAAGAAACGAACACGATTATTTTATATATAAACATACTGTCATAAAGAAGCTATAAAACAATGTTATTCTTTCTCTATCTTCTCAGAAGAGACGATCACTTTTATACACAGCACTACATATATATTTCTTCCAAGGGGTAGGCAGAGGAGTGCGGTACACTTTCAGGATTCATCTGTTGTTCTAATGTCACATGATGGAGTAAGGAGTGAACCTATCGCCGTACATCGGGCATAAATCCACAATCCATGTTACTACTGGAAATTTTAAATCAGAAAAACCCAGTAATACATTTGCCCGATCTAGTTAATCAAACGCAGAATCTCGCGATCAGTCGCGCTTGCAACCTCGACCACCGATCCAGTCTAGACATATAACATTATACAGAGAGATAGTCCGTCCACTTAAAAGATGTGCTATTAAAACGAGTATTTATTGGAGAAAATACTACACCAACCAACAAGTTACCGCCGCTGGTTGCCTAAGAACCGTTTATGGCAGTGTACGTACAGTGTGATTTTCAATGGACCGTAGAAAGTCGATGGAGATTGGATGAAAGTTATATTTATGTCTCGCTGAGCAGTGGTTCCAATGCAATTGTATGTTATATTTGTTAAATCCCAATGTTTACTTACGATGTCAAGAACCAAATTCTTATATCGAAAAATATACTTATGTGTGTGTGCTCTGTTCCAGGCCGCTTTTACACTATATAAATTCCTTACACGAATATTTGCCCTGGATGGGAGTCGAACGCACGAACTCCGACTTAGTCAGATAATCTTACGAACCATTGGGCTAACGGGCCAGCCACAAGATAAAAAACATTCAGACATATTTTAGCTCCTACGTAACAGACAATTGGTTTTAACAATGATAATATATTCAATAATATATTAATGATAATATATTCAATAATATATTAATGATAATATATTCAATAATATATTAATGATAATATATTCAGGCTATAGCAATCTAAGTAACAATATAACTAATTGTAAGTGAAACGTTGGCGGCCGCACTGGGTATAATCTGCGTAGTGGCTTATATCTCCTATTCGGTATGTTTACACCATATGTTTTATTTATTCATTAACAATAAAAAAGAAGGCATACATTTGATTTCAATATTGTAAACCTAACGCTTAAATCAAAATACTTCTTTCTTTACAGGTCACCTTACGACTTAGGTAATGTTACCTCAACTACAGGTGACTGTGATAACATTTACGACTTGTCCCACTTTGTGACATACCCACCATAACCTCGTCTGTGTAGCCACGGCGTGGGTGGAGGGAGCAGCCCTTAATCAATCGCTGCTTAGCAACGGGGTGCCAACAATGACGTCATTAGCGGCAAACCCGATGGACAACCAATGGCGAGAAGCGAAAAGCTAGTTAAAATATGCCAGTCTTTGTTAACTGTAGAACGCAATGCAGTACAAAAAGCTCTTTAACGTACACCACATAACAAGAAAATACTTAAGACAACGGAAACACGGAAGGAGGGAGGAACAATAGGCTATTATCGCTAAAAGAGCGATATCTTTCAGACACACTTAGAACAGGGAGCTAGTATAAAGAAAAGAGAAGATAAATGGACAGGGCACTATAAAATTGTGTTTGACGAAATCGTAAAAGTCATTGTTAGTTACGTCCTATGAAAGGCGGTAGTGTTGCCAACTAGACGACGGCGGATTTAACAACAATATTGTTCCACCGGCCGCATAAACAACAGTTATGTGGGTATGCTAATGCTATATAAACTAAGTATCACATGATGCGGGAATATTTCCTGTCATATATAAATCTTTTGATAGATATAGTGGTTTTCTACAGGTCACATGACGAATTTCCTAAAATGCGTTCCATTCCGTCCCTTGTATTATTCCACTGTTTGAACACGGGTCTCCTCTCTCATGAGAGGCCATAAGCCTGGCGCGCTAACATATGTAGTTCGGGTTGGCACACTTCACACACCTTAAAACTTTTTTTTATAAATTCTAAGGTTACCTGAAATGTTCAACATTCACAAGCGGTAGAATGAATGTGTACATTCTACCGCTAATATCCAGGATATGTGCATTTCTACTTTTCCCCAATGTCAAGCCGTTACTCGTTACTCGAGCGTGTTCGTACAAACGCCCATTGGTCATGGCAACACGTTGAATGTAATTTGTCTCTATTATGAGCCCGTGTACATTATGTATTTTATTTTATCTATGTCAGTAATGGATGGATGGATAGATTATCCGAATTACGTGATTATCGACAAGAAGCTCAGAAAGTGCAATAGAAAGGCATCAGAAATCAGCATCAGCTACCATCAGTCCACTGGTAGACATAGATGTCCCACAGGGTGCAACACTGAGTCTAGTCCTTGTCTTGTGTTATTCAATTCCTTCAGTCACCCTGCGTAGATCGTTACGTCATCTTTTACGAGTATGAGGGCACCCCACGCTACGTATAACGCCACATACCATCCATCCCAACTTTACTTTAGGTTCGTATAAAGTTTCAAGTAACGCCTTCAATGTGGTAATAAATGGATCCAGCTACCGATACGCACATAAAATCTAAAGTGATCTGATTTTTAGTCACAATTAATTATGACCTGTTGCTACTATTATTGATAAATCATGGCCAAAAGTGATATTGCTGCTTACATCCATGCTGCTTATAATCCAAATGTCCTAAGACAAAGAGCTTCTATAATAACTTTAATTGGATAACGGCCAGCTTTACATAAGACAGTTATAAGGTTACTGTTGCTTAAATATCGATATTGTTTTATATTCACAAACCCCACTGATCCATTAGCGTTACAATCTAATAGTGATGAAAAATGTGAATCACGTAACATCAGTTGTTACAAGATTATGTCATCCAACGAGCAGCTCAATTGAAATGATTTACTGATGATTGCGGAGGCTTATATATAGGGCTTACGGTTCGCAATTCCAATCCCGGGATTACGGGATAGTTTCGCACTATTTCAGTATTTTTTCCTATGGGGAAAGAGCAGCGAAATATCAGGGAAAGTCACGAGTGGCAATTGATGCCCATAGACATATGCAATGGCTTCAAATTGGACTGCAAGAATATGACGATTAGAACAGTTCATTAATAAGACTAGTAATTGGACAGTCGTAGCAAACTTTATCTAACTCCATATATAGAGGCACCATCGCTGCTTTTTTCTACCGCTAAGCAGCAGGTTACACTCTTGTATTCTGGTCGGAAATCTGTGCTAAGAAAATTTCCTCTTACACGAAGCACGTACTTGGTACATTGGAGTATTACTACTCCATCTTATGGTCTTGAGCAATACTTTATATTATATAAAAATATCATTGGTTGTCAGTACAATTAAATATGGCCGATCCACTCGCTTGCTGCTTCCAATACCAAAGTACGCAATGTGATTAATATGTAGGGGGAAATAATTGGAGGTAGTCACGATTTTCGATAATAACAAGTACGTTGGAGGATTTCCAGTACTTTCTATTGGGTTAAACAACTGTTACTTTTTAAAGGGTGTTATCAAAACCATTGGCCGTAAATAATTTAAAAATGTTATACTATTAGGTCACTTGTGACGCCTACTTCTTCTTCTCAACAGCATTTCGTTTTAGGGTTTACACGGATCTTTCTAAATTGCTGCAAAAACTTCAAGTCAGCCAACTTGATATATTAATAAAAGTATTAAAATTAATATACATGAAAAAATTATAACATATATAGCCGGATTCTACACCGGGATTACGGAATTATATGTATTACCCTTGAGACATGATCCCGTGATGGTAACATAACTAAACTGAACAAAGGCAATATTCAAATAACGAAACTAGGCTTTCGGACACCGGAACGGGAAACGGAAACGTGAAAGGTGAGTGCATTTGGCACGCACCTAATGGAATTTTAAGTACCGGCCTGGGCCGTGCTGATGAAAGACTGCGAAGATGACATTAACGTGAAAACGACAGGTCGACTGCATAAAGTAAACGAATACACTAGTAAAATGCTGATTGTCATTGTTAGTCTATTATGTTTGTGTAAGAACCTAGAATATTCCTTCTAATATCACTACTTTTTCCACAACTGCATGTATAAAGCACTAGTTAACCAAGAATTAGTTAGTAAGGATTTATTATTAGGTAACTGGTGAAAGCGGAAACGTAAGAATGTACTACACTTTTCGGCTTACTCTTTCGGGGGTTACTGACGTGATGTTACTATGTTACGTTTTACCAGAAACTACTAATATCATTCGTGTCTTTTGAGAACACACAAAACGAACGTCCATACAAAACACGCATTCCAATGAAAAAAAGGGACACTCGTATTATCGCTTTTATTCTAATGATGTAAGAAGCGCGCATTGGAATTTGAATTCGAATCACGGAATTAGAGCGCTGAAATCTAAACAACTATGTTTTCACTGCTTATCTTTTAAATAGGAAAACATCGGAGAGCCCGCAATACACGTTTGTTTGTTGATACTGTAACATACTGTACAAAAGTACAACGCCCTATCCAAATATGAAATCCCGGCACCGCGGGATTTAAATCAAACTTATGAAGCGGACAACACTAAAACAATAACGCGGTGTAATAAATCATTGAGGTTTTGTGTTTGAAATCACAGTATAGGACGATACAGAATAGTACAATCGTAGCGGTGATTTAAGAGGATTCTGCAGTCCTAATGTTCAACGCCGACCCATTTCTGGTTCTGTTTGAAAATGTAAAAAAACAGTCACATGTAGTTAATTACATGTAATTAAAACACAAAGGTAAGGCTTTAGCCGTAAATGATTTTTTGCGTAAATAGAAATTAACTTCATTACAAAGTAATACCCGATAATAATGAACAAGAACATTGTGGAGATGAAATGAAAATAAATCAGGGATTATTCAACTAATTAATGTGTTTTAGATGATTAAAACCATTAAAAGCAATTAGGTGACTGATGAGGGAGTTAGAAGCCTCCGAAACCGGCGTGCATGAATGAAGAAAGCGATGGATGTAGAAGAAGCACGTTAGGTCTGCAAGGATTGGCACTCGATGTTCTCTGCTTAACCGGTAAGAGACCTGGCGTGATGGTGCAATAATAAGAAGCACGAATAGTAATTCTTGAAAGTATTTTTTTAGTAAGGATCAAGCGACTGTAAAGCGCTGAAACCAAACAACGAAACAAAACCAGGTCGTTCATGTAGTAAGTATTTATCTTCACGCTTTGCGCGGTAACAAGACTTATCGTGAGCCAGTTTACAGGAAATGCAATGGGCAATTTACGAGCCTATCCTCGATTTATGAAAAGGCAAATTTTCTGGCTTTTCTCTATATAGAATTAGAGGAAAATCGACACGCTAAGAAGAAGAAGAGGAAAATAATTCCATGTACATAATTACTTTGTATTATTTGATTTGCTTGTATTATTTGAGTTTATTGTAACATTTGATAGTGTTGTACTGTTCCATATTACTGTATTGTTTGATTTAACTGTATTGTTTATTTTCATAATAATGTTTGATGTTACTGTATTTTTATTTTATTGTCAGTCGCCGTCACCCTCGCATCATTTGAATGCAATTACAAATTGAACAAAGTTTTTTTTGTGGTTAAAAGTGCCTTTCTGATTAAACTGGTTTACGCAATAGTTACACCATAATATACACGCTGTCGAGTTTAGAATTACGTAGCCGTTACACCAAGATATTTATCATCATCATTATCATCAGCCCGTCTTCGTCCACAGCTGGACATAGGTCTCTCTGATAGCATGCCACTCAGCTCGATCTTCTGCTCTTCGAATCCAATCGCTGCCAGCCACATCACATGATATGATTTGTTTATCATCATTAGAAACTATTACTACACTCCTACCTACCACTTCGGGGAAACAACCGTCGGGGAAACAACCGTATCAATGTGTCATAAAATTTACCGCCAAGAAAGTAGTTGAAAAATAAAATGTACGTAGCATAAAAATGTGCACTCAATGTATTCTTTATCGCCTACCGTTAACAATATCCGTTGCGTTTTATATGGGTTGTTTATCGCGTTCTTATTATATACACTTATATGTACATGAATGTACATTATATACTTGGTTCCTAGAGCGATTTGATTTTAAACATGAATGTTCATTGGTTGCGGGTATGAATCAATTTGCGTAACTATTAAATTTTTTAAATTTAAATGGTTGTGATCATTATAAGATAACACCTGTATTTTCCGAAAAGGTAGACAAAGTATAGTAGTACTCTCGCGTTGCATGTATTATGTTGTAAGTCGCATGGAATAGGGGGTGAGTATATTTCCTGATCATTATAAGACGTATATATAGGTTTAAGGAACGTAGTAAGTTGTTACAGTTTTATTAAACGGTTTTGAACGTCCCTAAGGTTACCGATCTACAAGGGTTGGAAGAAAGAAACAGGCCAAAAAAACCTCTCAACACAATTTTTTTTTTAAATTGTTTATCGCACTAAGTGCGCAACTTGCATGATATAAAAAAGACACAAAAAATGTTATCAAAAACTACTATAAATAAAAAGAGAAATAGTCAATACACGGTTCGGGAATATCAGTAGCGAGGTGGCGCTTTTTGGAGCCAAAAACGAACGAAACATTCGCAACATTGGTGGAGAGTTGTGACAATACAAAAAAATTGTAGTTTTTTTTTTTCATTTCAATTGCAACTCCACGGTTTTCTATTCGGACTATTCCAGAGGGAACCATTTCAATGAGTGGTGTTTTGATTAAAAACGGCATTTATTCTAATGTCAATGTTTATGCGCAAGTCGCCTATGGTACGGTGTACAGATACCACATAATATATCGTTTTTGGGACTTTGATATGAAATTAAAACTAAATCTGACACAACGAAGGCTAAAGGCTAAGCACGTTATGGTAGCTGAGAAGCAAATAGAGATCCTTACAATATGTCACTACAGGTAGACATTCGAGTCTGTTAACCA
>DWJK01001917.1:0-15717 GCA_018248815.1 Croniades pieria auraria
GATATTATTGAGTAAAGTATTCTGTTATGAGTAAAGTGTGAATGGTTATACGAGTAAAGCTACAAATAGTGTCAAACGGAAAAAAAATTATGTAAAAAATGTGGGTTGATGAGATATAATGCATTCAATAGAAATTTCAAAGCAATTTCTAGAAATTTCTTAAATGTTGAAATCGATACCTTATTCCTTCAATTAAATTGTTAGCTGAACAACCCATTAAACCATAATAACTATCAAATGAACACTCTTCTGTCTCTTGTTATTTAACCAGGTTCAAATTACTGCATTTCGTGACGTCACAATTTATAGCCATAAGTGATATTTCTTCAGAATAGAGCCAGGATGTTTTTTTCAAAATCTCTTGAAAATTGTCCATGAATTTTGAAGTTGATGACAGCTTTTCACATTATTTCTCAAAACTTGTAGTTTTGCACAATTGTAATTCTTCATGCATTTTGCAAAAAATACAACAATTTATTGTTATTATTATTGTATTCACGGTGTAATATTAAATGTAAATACAAATAAATACCAGCTGCGAACATGCGATTTTTTTAATGTCAAATTATTGTACATATATATTTTAGTATATCATAAGATGATTATTAAAACAAATGTGCAACAAATTTATTCAGAGAAATGTAGTAGTGTGTTGGTTGGAAGAGACTTGCAATTGCCGCAATACGGCAGGGTTACAGCAGCAGTTACGGTTATAGAAATACTTCAATTGAATAAAATATTTTTTTTTACACTATGTTGATAAAAATTGTAGACATTTACTGTCTAATTGTAAATTTTTTTTATTGATTTAATTTTTTAATTTAATTTATGTTTATGATAAAGGCACTACACAAAGACTAAAAGTGTTATAATAGTTTTGTATTGCGCACTGTACGTAGAATTGTTGATTCTTATGTGATGTAAATATTATAACTCCCTCACATGTTACCGAGTGCTATCACACTGTATGCTGTATTCATTCATAATCCGCTCAAAAAACCCGTAGAAATTGTACCTTTTATAATTTTTTCCAATAAAATATTTGAAATCATGTGTTTTATTTGACGTTACGTGATAACAATGCTGGGTGCAGTTGTACACTGGGGTGCGGAAAATGTAAGGTTTTTTATTAATATTGAACAACCCCCAAACGCTAAACAATTAAAGCTATCACAAATGACATAACCTCTCATTGCATGTTACGAGTTTTGCTCACTGTATAAGAATATTGTTAGGGAAGAAATAACACTTGCTAAAAATTGTTTTTAACGCACGTGGTCAACAGTTTCATTTTTATAATAGATTTGAATTTATCTTTGTTATTATCTTATCATTTGAATATGTGGCCAAATTGATTTCATAACGATAAAATCGATAGCGTGGCAGACTAGGGCCTTAACCCTCTCATTCTGAGAGTCTCCACGTGTTCCAACGGTGGAATTATGAAAGAATCGAGTGAGAGGATTACTCCTCTAGTTATGTAGATCGTGAAAAGCGTTTTGAATTTTTACTATTATAAACATATTTCAGGTAAAAACAAACTTGGAGCTGTGGTGGTGTTTCGCAAGTCTGTAGACGTGAATTGGAAAAATTACAAGCCTACTCACTTGCCTATCGTAACGAACCTAGTGTGATGACTTGAACAAATATAAGCCTTTTGGCCACATGTTGTCGAAACAGTAAGTAGGTATAAGTCAACCAGTAGAACGAATCACGTTGCGAGTTTTGGTAAAGCGTTGAACGAACTCTCACGTTATGTTCACGAAAGTTCGGACCGCGGTTTTGTGTTTCACTTATAGAATAAGTACAGTAGAGTTGCTTCAAGCGTCTTTGGACGAACGATTCAATTCTATGTTTAATTTGATTATGAATATGATCAGGCTTCTAAATGTTTACTCGTACATACTCTAGTAGTGAATGTCTCGTTGGTCGAGTGGTTGCATGCGCGACTGTTCGTCTAGAGGTCCTTGGTTCAAATCCCGGGTTGGGCACGATTTTATTTTTCTAACTTTGAATTTTATTAGAAATTTCTCATAGTGAATTCGAGTCTGGATCTGTATGGCAATAGGTTGCGCACATTCCATTGTAGGACGTAAACAACTGGTGGTACGTGCGAATGTACTACACTCCTCTGCATACCTCTTCCGGGATTACAGGCGTGATGTTACGTTTACTTCAGTGAGCCTATTGAAAACTATATAAACATTACAAAGTTTCGTTTAAATTTTTTTATTATACAGCGCATCAGTCTGCGTAAGGATTAAAAATGTTTAACAGGAGTATAACATTAATACTCAATTACCGTCAACAGGCCCACATGCATGTTTAATGGAGGCTTTTAATTAATATATTAATTATTACAAGCGAAGCCGGATTATATACCGATCAACATGATCGCTACAAGAGATTAGTTGCTATTGTTAATAATGCTAATGCCTCAAGAGACGTCTACTCATCCGGAGCTGTGTTACGATGTTGGGCAACGATTGTGCTAAATTCCATTACGTTAATACCAGTAATAATTAATACTACTTCTTGTATGCCTTGTTCGTCTAGCGGTTGTGGTGCGACTGCTCAGGAACAGGTCTCGGGATCGACCGTTCTATCTCCGGATCATAAAAAGTATTACTTGGTTTTCTTACTATTGGGTACTGCATGACCATGACGTGTAACGTAACTAGCGAAACGTGGAAGTTTTAATCTCCACTGTCTACCCCTTCAGGGAAGTACAAGCTTGATGTTATGCTGTGTACGTTATGTAAGATTATTATCAGTTTTTTGTAAGATTATGAGATATGTAAGATTATTATCAGAGGTCTCTCACGTGGTACGCAGGAAGCACCGAACGCTGGTATCTCTATCCTAACAAAACCTTAACTTATATTCCGAAATTGGTTATTATTAAATGGTAATTTTACGAGTTGGTGTAGGTAAAATATTCTTGCAACAATATCCGAAAAGCGCCCAACGATACCAATAACGAATTCACGTTTTGTTTCTTATGTTAAACAATAAAATTATCGATACAGCACCCAACAAGTTATATGGAAAAGTGATTGCCTCAGCGAGCGCCCGCGCGCTGAACATAAGGCGTGCAATCAAAACAACATCAGCGGAACTCAATATTGTATTAGCCGGTATGATTCGACACGTTGCTTAGATCAGCCTCGATCAATATATCACTCGCTGAATGGAAAATGTTTGGAGAAATACGTATATATGTACTAAGGAGAGTGTAAAGTACATGTATTTATATATGTGTAAAAAATTACAACATAACGTTACGGCTGAGGTCCTGGAAGGGTTAGACAGTGTAGTACTGCCACTTGTCATTACTTATATTATATGTCCTATTTAACAGGGGGTGAGCCGATTGTCATGTTGTTTAATTTACTAAGGATTGTGTATATTTGTAGTCTCCGAAACTGATTTGTATTGAGAGATATGAATATAAAAGAAGCACGGCGTATCTGTAAGGCAGAGATATTTGCCCCACGTTGCACTTTGCTTACCCTGTAAGGGATCCGGATCGATTTTAAGAGGGAGTAATAAAAAATACTTTTTTAAAAATCACGTTTGTTTTGTATGAGTCCTTGCTTCCATCGCTTTACACAATATCACGTATTTTAGATTATAATACGGACAACCTTTTAAATACCTATCCTATTCGCAATTGGTGACATCGGCGTTGTTTATTTAGAGGACTAAGAACTACTGCTTCCAGATGGAAATATGTGTGGCTGTGGTATTTCTCCGGCTAAACTACATATGCACGCACGCACGCACCCACGCACTCACGCACGCATGCACGCATGCACGCACGCACGCATGCACGCATGCACGTGCACACATTCAAACAAACAAAAGTGAAGAGGAAGTGCTGAGGAATATACATATCTATTCTATATTTATTTTCTTCCTTGGAATCCATAAAGGGTTCCTTAAGGGCCTCTTTATTTAATGCCTACTAATGCTACCCCATAACGTAATACATTGAAGCGGTTACTAATTACATAACCCATTAAGATACTCCCCCTTCACGCCTCTCCAGTAAGTACTGAGAGGTTCGTTATACATTCCCTTTGTGTGTGTTCTTGTTAGCTGATTTATTGAGTTATTAAATGATCAGATGATCCTCTTCACATCGTAGTCCATGGTCTATCAGTTTTGTAACGTGTGTTTGTGAGTGTGTGTTCTTGTGTTATATGTGTGTTCATAGAGACACTGATACAGAATATCTTTATATGGTAATTCTATTAGACTGGTCTGTTGGTCGAGTGGTTACGAATCGAACTGGTGTTTGTAGATTCGATTCTTAATCGGGACAAATATTTGTGTAATAAATACGAATGTTTGTTCTGATTACATGCCTGGAACATGTTAACACACACACGTATGCTCGTGAACAATATATTTTTTGTATCGCTCCATGAGAGTGTTTTACCGGTAATTTAATTTGAAAATAGAACAGCGGAAAAGTGATGCTGAGTTTATTTCAAAAGTAATTGCTTCTATGTTTTTCCTCGGTTCGACGCTACCGACGATTATCAACTGTCAACTTTGTGCTCAAGTCGCGCCGAGGCTCAATACTTGGGAGCCCTGGAACGTGGAAAGAAAGATAAAGGAGTTGATCGAGGAATTAGTGGAGCTGTAACAAGTTGGCTTTAACGTTTCTTGGGAAACTGTTACGTGAATTTGATTCTTAAATCCGATTCGTACAAATCTGGTCTTAATAATGATGAAAGCTTACTATCGTTGTTTTGTTATTATATCGTTACGTTAGGTCCCTGAAGGGCTAGGCAGAATATATGGCACACATAAACACGCACTTACACTCACGCATGCACACATGCACACACACACACATGCGCATAAGCTCTCAAGTATTTATTTTAATACTGTTCACGCACTGCAATAACGTTGTTTAACAATTATAACGTTAATCAATTATTCATACATTGTTTATTACTAGTGATGCAGCACTGGCCGAAATTCGACCATAATTCATTAAATTTTAAACCTGACACATATTGAGATTCTTATGTCAAAGAGCATACCGCTGTAATTTGTTTGACTACAGACTATCACGTGTTTGATATATGTAGATAGTAGAAAATTCAACAAATATGTTTTTTTTATATCTTTATAACCAAAATTCTTCTATACTAGATCTGTAAGCCGTATGAAGGTTGCCAGCTCGCACTTGGCCAGCTTGGTAGACTATAGCCCTAACCGTCTCGTTCTGAGAGGATACTCGTATTCCAACAACGGATTGATAGAAGGTCGAGAGAAAAAAAGAACTCACACACTCTCCACACGCTCCACATATTCTTCTGTGCGACTAATATACTTAAAAAGTGTATAAAGATTCCTTTTATAACTCTCTGTTCATTAATATACAGTTAAGTAGTTAGTTTCTATTGTCAATGACTGAAAAATAGAAAAATTAGGCGAAGTCTGTCTTGAACTATGTCAGGAAGGAAAACCTAAAAGTTAGAAACGTTTTCATTTAAGCAATTCCAAGCTGCGTCCATCGCTCCCTTTGGCCCCGTTCCAAGTGTTCCGCTATTCCACTAATATCGATGTAGCCGTTAACTTGTGGCTATTATTAAATATACTTCACAAGACTAATTTATTAACATATAATTTTATTAAACTAATATCATTTGCTAGTGTCATTCTCTTAATCTGCAGCCTGATCAATCCACTCCTTCTCACATGCCTTTAAGGGGGTTTTGCCCACCATCTCCATGCTAGTCTTGCAAGTTGGGGATGGCAGAGTACAATTTTCCGCTTCACACTGCTGTGGTTAGGATGCTCATACATAGTCATTTAAGGATGTTTTGTTAATGAAACTTAACTGGAGGAACTTAGATTCCAAGCTAATTCCCCGTGATGTTCCCGTTGCTATACAACAATTGAGAATCGGGTGACCGGCTGATTGCGATATAACGCAATATATACAAGGGTAGCTATGTCCCTGCCGCCACGGTCAGTAGCGTAGATAATGCAAGAAGCCATGTTACACGATCCCTAAGCGTGGGGGTTGTGGGCAAAAACCTCTCAGGGGAGGCCTATATCCAGCAGTAGACTTAAAGAGGGCGGATGATACATAAATTAACAAGACAACAAGACTTAATAATAGAATAGCCATTTCCAAGTAAAAAAACGTAAATCAAATAAGTTTTCTTTCAGTTAGAAATTGACGCTTCTTTAATTTCATAATCAAAATTTATAAAATTCTTCTTTAAAAGTGAAATTATCTCTTCCTATGAATATGAAGATCAGTTTAAGTAATTGAAAAGCTATTTCCAACTAGTAGGAGACAGTAAATCGGAAAGTTAAACCGTTTCTATTCAAGACATTCTGTGTTCCATCCGACACCTCCCTTTGGCACTACGCCAAGTGTTCCGCTGTTCTACCAATATCAGTGCAGCCATAAGTGGTTGTTATCGAATTTACTCCACAAGACATACGTGACCAATCCTGCGTTGATTTAAAACTTTAAATGTTTGCTAACTATTCCTTTTGTTAATGTAGATTTTGTCCCTAACATTGTCTTTTTAAATATGCACACACGCACATACACAAGCACGCAAGCACGCAATCACACAATCACGCAGTCACACACGTATACACATATAAACACGCACACACACACACGAATACGCGCACGTACACGCGCCCATACACTTTTTTAATAGACTCTCGTTTCACTTTTACCTGGTAATAGGCGAGGTAGAGTCTGCAATATAGCACGCTTGCTTATAAGGTGTATATTCACACTCCTCTTGAATAATACAAGAGTGAATGAGTGCACACACATCATACTTTTTGTTACTTATTTGACCGTTAGAGATTGTTTATTTTATTGCGTAAATTGATGTACATATTTTGTTTCTGGCCTTTGTAAAATCTAAAAAGTTGTATTTATTATTATTCTGTTTAACACTGCTTTAGGATTGACCGTAGTGTGTATGAACAGATATGATTCTGACACTGGTGAAGTTTGTTAAAAAATGTGTACTTTAGGGGTTACTTAAAGAAGTTGTTTCTGAGTTTTTCAAAGGCGACCTTCGTTAAGTTTCAATTTTTCCCTAAATCTGGTTAAATTTTTGCAGTTAGACCTAGAGGAACAATCAGGGGCAGCTTAGAAGTCTAAGCTTTACACTTATCTCGATAGAGGGTATGGAAACTACTAAGTTCAGTGGCTTAAGGAAAATAGAAACGTTATCTTCGAAGTGATTTTTCTTAAGTTGGAATCGTTGGAAGCTGTCCAAGTTCCATCTCGAACACGGAACTTTCGAGAACCTGCGAGACCTATAAGTGGCTATTACCTATTCCGAGGTGAACAGAGCGAGTCCCCTGATCGCATTGTACATATTTTAAAATGACTGAATTTCTCCTTCTCTTTTATATTTACAACATTCATTTATTTAAATCAAATCCGAATTTTTATATGTATGAACAAAAATATCAAATTGGTCTTGCACAGATGTAAGTAGTTACAGCCTAGTGGTCTAAAATTCAGCCGCAAACTGGCGCGCACCTCTATACAACAAATGCACGAAGGAAACCGTCGTAAAAATTCTTGGACATAACATAGGAGTAATTTAAAAAAAAAAAAAAATTGGCTAAGACATGACTGTGAAATTTCCCTGTTTGCGCTTGGCCAGCGTAACTATGAACGTAATGCTGTGATTCTGAAAGGAAACGCGTGTCCAACAGTGTAACAATATTTCTTAAGAAAAAAAAGTTATGAAATTCAAGTTACAAGTATTGACCTTGTTCTAATCTGCATATTAGTTAGAAACATATTATATTATATCGGGGAAAATATATATACGTAAAAATATGTCTTAAGATTGCAAGTCAGTACTACTTAAGGTAACATCTGCTGTTTATAGAAAAAGATGGTACTGTTACAAAGCAGCACTATATTAATCACAGAACACTGGAAAGTCATTACCACTTTTTCATTTCCAGAAATTTATGATTCCAGAAGCATAAAAATATTCCAATTTCAAGACACTGAAACGATGCCTTTTTGTTTCATAGACTGTCGTGTTTGATAGTACTTCCTACGAGTACCTAAAAAGAACAGTACGATGTTTAATAATAGCTTGTTTCCTGAAAACAATCAGGTATTTGCTTCTACCGTTTCAATGCTTTTTTTGGAATCTAACAAATGTTGAGCAAAATTGTAAATATCTTGTTCACAATAGTACATAAGAGCAATTAGATTAAATGGAAGAGCCTAAAAGTTATCTACGTTTTATTTCTTTTTTATTAAGTTTCGTCTTCGGTATCAGACAGTATTGTTATAGTTTTCGATAAAATTGTGTAGGTCCCATAGTAGGGTAGTCCGAGCGAAATTATTACGAGATATTGATAAGGATGCTTAAAAAATATTTTTTTTTGTTTTTTTAAATAAGCTTGACTTTGAACTTTGTTATCAATATAAATAGGAACTTAATGATGGGTAGATATAGATACGGTCAGAATGTTTTGGATAATATAAAATTAATTATTTTTGGTGTACTTGGCTGCCGTTTCGCTTGATGAAAATGCTTATTCACGTTCTGTTTTAAAAGCCCTAGAATATAATTTTTCATATTTAAATTAAATATTTTATAGCGAAGCATTACTAATAAACTGTACGATCAATACTTATATATACGTAACATCACGCCTGTATCTCCCGGAAGAGGCAGGGACAAGAGTGTAATATAGTCCTACGTTTCACTAATTACGTTATACTCGTATGTTCTATCATAGAAAAAGTGATGAAGCTATTGTCAGACACAGAACACAAATCCAGAATCCGAGCTACTTCTAGGAATTTCAATTTCGAAAAATTCAATAGCGCACGATCCGGAGATCTAAGCCAGGACCGCTCGGCAGTAGCGATTGCAAACATTTGACCAAAGAGCCTGTCAATCAATATATGTACCACACACACACACACGCACGCACGCACGCACGCACGTACGCACGCACGCACGCACGCATGCACGCATGCACGCATGCACGCACGCAAGCACGCACGCACACACACACACACAAACTTGGATGTATAAACGTACAGATACACGTGCAATACTGCTGTTGGAATACCGCGTAGACAAACACATACATATGTATATATGTACGTACTCAACACTTAGATCCTAAAGCGATTATCATATAACAATGTTTTCAAAGTCGGGTCTCCTAAACGTTGGCGGATAAGCGTGATTAGGTTCACGTCTAATATACATTTATTTATTATTATTTGTTTTTGTATTCTTACCGTACATAATAATAAAATAAATAATATTCTCCCAGTCCGCACGTGGTCAGCGTATTAGTCTATGACTGTCCTAACGTCTACGACACATCTCTAACAGGGGGCTATGAAAGAATTGATGTTGATAAAACATTAATAAACACCAAACCAATTATTCTTAAATAAATTTAAAGTCTTACCTAAACATTATGCTAGAACAAATAACCGTGTAAATGATAAAATTATGTATCTACCGATGTATGTAACGACATAATTGTGATGTTTTTGCGGGATAGCCCGGTGTGTTTTGGGCTAGCCGGGCGGGACCGACTTTATCGACGTGCTTCTCCATGAGCTGTTGCCGATCGTATTGAGGTTGTAAAGGAAACTGGGTGAACATACGTGGGTTAAGTTAATACTTTACTCATATATGTATGTATGTAGTTAGTTGCGAAACTTGTAATAGTTCCTATGAAATTTGAATCGGCTTTTCCAGTTGTATCTACTTAGGAATTCGTTATTTGTTAACGTTTGCAATCCCAAGAGAAATATTTACGCACCTTGATTTGAACTCTTCATTTGAAAGATTGCTAATCAACTTGTATTTTGATAATTGAATTTAATATTTGAACACATGTCGTAAAGAAAATATCCATTTCTTTCAAAAACATTTGATGAAAGTCTTATTTTTTTTGTATTACAAAAAATTTTCTATACACTACAAGATGCTACTAAATTTGATTGACCCCTTGGTTCAGTATTTAGTCAATCTGACTGCTGACTTACTGCTGGGTGAAAAAGAGCTGTACCTATAAATATACATGTATAGTTTGTCAGCTGTCTGATAATCTATTTCACTGCTTTGTTCACAAATTAAGAAAATAACTTTTTGACTCGACGCCCGGGAAGATTAGAGAGACCAGTATCAACAACAAAATGCTTCTCAAAGAACGCCTATGTCACGTGCATAGAACTATATAATTTATTACCACATAAAGTCACAATTTGCCTGTTGGACAGTACAAAGCCTTTATCGTGCGAGTATTGCTGGATAATTGTGCTTACAGTACAGGGAATTTTATGAAATGCGGCCGAGATGGACATTTGGGGGGTTTAGATACTGAATTGTAAGCGGGACTATCTCCCAATAAATGTTTTGTGGGAGTCATTGATTCAATTCAATTATATTTATATCAAGTGTTAGCAGATTTTATTTGGTGTTTTAATTTTAATGCGAACATATTCATTTTCGACTTCATTTTTGGACATAATTGTTTATTTTAGGTTTAGTTTTTAATATTATAATGATTTATGATTTATTCTTTAATTATAACTTAATGATTTTATAAGACGCGACGATTTTAGCTTGTTATTGATAAATCTGCCTACCGACTGGCTCGGTAAAACACGTGTGAGCAACTATAGATAAAACTTCCAACCATCCTGCATGAGCCGTGTTTTGTGAATAAAGATTATTATTATTAATAGTGTATGTTTGTTTATTACATCTTCTAGGTCGACCACAAAAGGATTTTATACTTCAACGAAATTTATATTAAATTCGCTTACAATGAAACTGAAAATGGTTAGGTTTATAAGGGAAAATATATTTGACTGTCGGTGCGTTTAGCATAGCCCGCGGAGGACTTGGCAGTATGATACAACAATAATACACCTCAATTAAAAGTAATGGATTTTCTAAGTTTGATTTTCTAGTAGAAATTTCTAGTAGTGGCTCGGACTCTAGATCTGTGCTCGGTGTACGGCAATAGACTCACAACTTATTCCATGGAACGTAAAACGTACATAACTGGTGAAACGCGATAGAGTTCTACAGAGGAGGATCTTCTGCAGAGGAGCCTACACTTCAGGGGTTACAGGCATGATTTTAGGTAGGTAATTAAAAGTAATGTTAGTTCTAATATCGAACTGCGCTGATGACGTAATTTTTAGGAGCAACTAAATCGTTATTATTGGCAAGTCTGTTCACACGGCCGAGTTATTTGTGTTTCGCCGTCGCCTCCCTTTTCGCTGGTAAAATATTTTCTTAACATATAAGCCGAGGCCGAGGTTCCCGCTTAGCATAATGTATTCAGGGATCCAATATGTGAACAAAACAGATCCAATAGAACTGAAAGTTGTCTCGGGGGGCTGGAGACAATACGGGCGTATCGTATATGTTATTTCTTAGGGGGCATTGTGCTTGCTTGCGTAATAGTAATCGAGTTGTTCGTAACGGAATATATGAATATACACGTGTGAAATGTGGTTTTGGTAATATCGCGCCTGTTTCCCCCGAAGGGTGAGCAGAGGAGTATGAGTGCTCCCACGATTTACCAATTACGTTATACGTCCTACTATGGAATAGGGGGTGAGTTTGTTGCTATATACCGGGCCCAAATCCAGACTCTCAGTCATTACTAGCAAATTTATTCTAGAAAAGTTAAATTACAACGGTCCAATAGTACCAAAGCAAGGAATGAACCTGAAGAAGATTGCGGAAAGCTGCTGGATTTGGCAGGCCCAGGACCGGAAGGAGTGGTGTCGATTAGGGGAGGCTTATGTCAAGCAATGGACATCTAGAGAATGATGATGATGATGATCCCTGGTACTTTCTATCAGCAATTGCGCTTGAAACCATTCGACCAACGAGTCAGTCATCACTGTTACATATTAGACATCTGAATTAATGACATATGTATTTTATTACTATTGCACAACGGAGAAACACATTTGAAGTCAGTTTGGAAAATTGAAATTTCAGCGGTAATAATACGTTTTAATAAAAAACACTTTAATTCTACCTTACTTTATCATTAAACTGTTTCAGGATTTTGTTCCATAATCCCCACGCTGGGCACACGTGTTGGGAGTTGAAGATTACAGATTCTCGCATTGCTTACAATGCTGCCTGTTAGCGGTTAAGGCTTTAAGCGTCTAAACTGGTCTCTTGGAAACTCAATAGGAAAAGATCTTTAAAAACATTTGTTTCTGTACATAATTAAATCCACTTAATCTAGTTGTATAATGATAATATATTCCGTACAAACACGTTTCATGTTTCTAATTACGTTTGTCCTTGAAGTCTGTCTAGACACAGTTATTTGTTTTGGGTATTGAGAAATAATATAATGAAATTGATATGGGTCAGAACAGTTGGTGGGCTAATAAGCAATAGAATAACTAAATTATAAACAAATAAATAACGCATTTTAAAATGGTAGCAGAGCAGTTCTATACACTCTTGGACAATCTCCTCTTAGAATGTTCTCTTCTAGGCACTGTTTTCCTTTCAGGATAAGAAGGGTAAGGCTACAGCCTGCTACGCTGAAGGAAAACATCTTCAGGAGATTTGCATACCTTAGAATGTTACCTGGTAAGTCTGCCAGCCTGTAATTGGCCATCATCGCGTTGAAATAAAAATTGCTGGCTTTTCAAAATTTATAACAGAACAGCACAAATTCCATAGTAGTGATATAGATGACAATCTGCGAAGGCTGCAGGCAGATGCTGGATGCGACAAGCAGAAGACAGGGCGCGATGGTGCTCATTGTGGACCCTATGTCCAGCAGTGGACTGAGATAGGCTGATGATGATGATGATGATATAGATTTGGTTGGTCTAGTTTGGTTTAAAAAGTCTGAAATGTTTCCTCAATATGATGAGCAGATGTGTTGTCTGTCTGGGTATATGTATGTTACGAGTAGTTAGGGCGAAAAATTTATTTTACTTTAAAGGCATATCTACTGCTTCTCCTATATTGTTCTTCTTTGGGGAGCGTCAGATGTGTAAGGGAAGAATCATTTGAAACTTGGTGCTATCTGCTTTCCCTGCAACGGAACTGACTTGACAATGTTACAAATAATTATATCTATTGTGTTATCGTGATTTACACCTTGATTTACATCTACACATTTATTGTGATTTCTTCCATAATTTGCCTCATTTCATCATCTCTAGGAGTAACTAACTATAAGTTTAAAGTCTTTTGTTATTTGAAACTACCTAACTAAACTTGTTAGTTGTGACTGCCTCGTTAGTCGAGTGGTTGCAAGCGCGACTGCCGGTCGGGAGCTCCTGGGTTTAAATCCCGAGTCGGGTACTATTGCACTTTTCTAATTTAGAATTTCTAGTGATGACTCGGAATCTGGATCTGTGCTTGGTGTGTGCCAATAGGCACACCACCTTCCATTCCATGGGACGCAAATGTAACTGGTGAAACGTTGGAGTGTACCACACTCCTCTGCCTACCTCTTCGGGGATTACATGCGTGATGTTACATTGTTACGTTCCCTAACTAAAACATCGATTAAATCTTCTTACACCACAGGTAACCTTTTGCTATTTGAAGTTACCTTCCATTTGTCCGCTGAAAATAAACCCAGATAACTGTGCCATGACTTGCACTCTTGTTTTCACAAATAAATTGCATTTCATTATTCAAATTTATCCACGGTGCACGAATGTCTGATGTGCTGTAAATATTAATTTTTTCTTTATGATAATGAGGCGTTACCGTGTTAATCCTGATAAAACTTAATGTTTTTTTTCTTAAATGTGTTTCTATAAAATTGAGATTAATGATTGACTACTTCAATGGTTTAGTGGTTGTAGGCGCGATTACTGAGCGGAAAATCCTGAGCTCGATCTCCGAGTCGGCCAAAGTGTTACCAGATTCTTCTAGCCTGAAATTTTCCTTAACAGTACGAAGTCTGGATTTCTGTCATTCTGTATATGTCAGTTGGCTCGCTCTTTATTACATGAGATGTGTAACTGGCGAAATTTGTGAGTACTCCATACCTCTGCGTGCTCCTTTGGGTAATACAAGCGTGATATTATAGATTATTCCATTATTGCTATTATTCAAATCAAATAAGGTTAAAAGATTGGCAAGTTAAAGTGACGATGAGCTGGTCACATCTGTCGCAATACGGATAACCAATGGAACAGAAGTGTTCTATAGTGGAGATGACGTCTCGGAAAATGCAGGGTAAGATGACCTCCAGCTAGATAGAAAGACGATATTCAAAGGCAAAAAAGGTAAATTAAAAGCTAGATCTTTTCACTCCGATATTAATACACAAAATCACAAAAAAGGAAAACAAAAACATTGGTTGAACAGATATTAAATTGAAAATCTCTCAGGACCCAAAGAAACATGTATTGTCGCTCTGCTCCGTGGCACGTAACACGTTGTGTTCGACGCGCGCGTGGGCCCGTAAACCGCTAATATGGAGACCATTCGCACGTCTCCGATTTGGTTCCCGTGGTACCCGTGAAAGCTCTTGGATTAAGTCATTTGGGACTAAAATATTACGTGCATTATTTTATTTGTGTCATAATAAAGAACGTCAAAGTGTTTCATTGGACTTACTCGTACGTATATCGTCGATTGATTATGGTTTAGTAGTCTTTATTAAGTCGCATTTCGCATTGTTAGTATTTATATGTATATGTATGTGGTGACCTTGTTAGCCTTATGGTTGCAAGTATGACTGCTGGGTTGGAGACCCTGGGTTCGATTTTCGGGTGGGGCAAAGTATAATTGCATTTTTCTGATTTGAAATTTTAAGATACTACTGCTATCGTGGCAAGTGGGAATAGTACACTTATCTGCCTACCAATTCGGAGAAATACAATCGTGATGTTATGATGTTCTTTTATAATAACGAAAACAAAAAAAAACTTTTTCTTCTTAAAGTGCATAAACTATCTTTCCTAAAGTGCGTTAAATATTAAATTATTTTAAAAGGTTGAAAGTCTACAACTTTTTTTCAGTTGAATTTTAAAAATAAATCGCTAGTGTGATAACTTACAAAATAGGCGTATACGAATGCATTAAAAAGCTAATGTGTTCTTCCTGTTTTAACATTTAACCCTTCCATCGATTAACACTACACTGCACGTGATTGAAAACGGTATTAAAAACCCTCCACTGTCCAGTGATTAATCGCTCTGGCGTCTGGGAGAAAACCAACCCATTAATTCTAGGTTCCACCAGAATTTACTTCAACCTCTTAGATGCAATTTTCTTTAAATCAGACTTTATGTTATAACAAAATCCAACTGAAATTGAACGTGACATGTTGACTCCAATTGATTCATGCAAGTCGTCGGTAGATTATTTAAAATACAAAAACTATTTTAAGTAACTATGTAGAAAGATGAAAAAAATATAAAACGGTCATGATTAACTTAGACAAGACTGCCTCGTTGGTCGAGTGGTTGCAAGTGCGACTGTCGGTCGAGGTCCTGGGTTCAAATGCCGGATTGATTACTATTGGAATTTTCTATTTCAGAATTTCTAATAAAGATTCGAAGTCTGGATCTGTGCCTAGTATAACGGCAATAGGCTCAACCACTTATTTCATAGGACGTAAACGTAATTGGTGAAACGTGGGAGTGTACTACACTCCTCTGCTTACCACTTCCGGGACTACAGGCGTGAT
>DWJK01001918.1:0-15715 GCA_018248815.1 Croniades pieria auraria
TGATTGTCTGGAAGAGATCGCTCTAAGCGATAACACCGTCCATTGTCACTTGATTCGTTATCTTTATTATATATTTTTTGTAGTTTTTAATTTACATGGTGTACAATAAAGAATTGTTGTATTGTATTGTATTGTATTCATTTACTTTGCATAGCATAACTTTTGTTACGTCATAACAGCGATAACGTATTCGTTCAAAGTACAATTCTTTAGCGCTTTGGGATTCAAATCTGCGCGTATTTCAGACAACAAAGTGATGTGCATTTGTGAGAATAAAATAACATTTGTTGGAGGAAATCATCTTAGAATTTCTCATATTTTGGAGGCGCCCGTTGACTATATCAAACTGTATTTAACCAACGTGGCAAACACCTTGGACTATTCTCAAGTGAGACTCGTGTCCAACCATCGAACGACAAAAGAATCGACGATGATTCATAACGAAGTTTTGTTAACTATGTGTCGCTACAGTAGACATATGTATATGTATATGTAACAGTATATATGTCACAGTATGTATGTCACAGTATGTATGTCACAGTATGTATGTCGCAGTATGTATGTCGCAGTATGTATGTCATAGTATGTATGTCACAGTATGTATGTCACAGTATGTATGTCACAGTATGTATGTCACAGTACAGTAGTTATCAAAAAATTTTTGTACATCGTGCCCACTTGTATTTTCCTTTAATTTAGTTCTAAGTGTTGGTTATTTGGAAGAAATCGTTCTAAAGCGATAAGACCACCCATAGTTACATACCTTGCTGTCTTGTATTCTATATGTTACTTTTAATTTACGTAGTGACCTGTAAAACATTTTTGTGTTGTATTGTATTGTACCCTATCACGGTAAGCAATTATACTAAAATTGAGAATAGTGAAACCAACTCAATACTTCCTCCAGCAGTATTTCCACAAAGGAGATTCAGGTACGGTCGGTTCCCGTACCGACGCCCACAGTGATTTACATAAGCCAATATGCGCCAGATTGAATGCCCCACACATTTGTTATGCACCGAGACCGGTAGATATTTGTCCAGCTATCCTGGTATTGTATACAATTTTATGAACATAGAATTTTAAACGATATTCGCAATGGAAAATAGGGAATAACAACAATATCTACATTATTTTATTACAAATGTAAAAAGCACGTGAAATCTGTAATATTGGAAACATTGGCAATCGGTGCTCTCTGCTTACCCTACAAGGGTTCTGGAGTTAAGATATAATAATAAGAAAATAAAAACGTATATATTACAATATGCGTCTGTTTTAAACAAAGACAACAAGAAAATTTGGAAGTAATGACCTTCAGTCTCACAGTAGACTGAAAGGATATTTTTTCGCCCTGAATAGATACATTTTGTTAAACGTGGTAGTCTTATTAAATATACATACATACATACATATCTTCACGCCAAGTCCCTTACGGGGTAGGCAGAGAGCACGGAGTGCCAAATATTAAATATGAAAAATGTTAACATTAAAACAATACAATTAGGTTCGGATTTATAATCATCCGGTTAAATCTCATATACGAGTGTAATGCTAAAGTTTTTATATGCCACCTTCACGTATATCATGAGCCTTTTATGTTGTAGCTTAAAATTAAAATAAATTCAGATGAGTCGGATCCACAATAAAATACATATTCATTTAATAACGCTAATAATTGAAAAGTATTTTTTCCCGCCATTTTATCGTTCCACTGTTGGACACGTGTCTCCTTTCAGAATGAGAAAAATGTTATATAATATTAATAATAATATTCTTTGAAAACTCACTGACCGTCTGATCGCGAGCTACGCAGAACCTATCCTATGGTAATCCGAAAGCTGATACATATTATATTCTCAACATTAATTCGTATAGAATTTTATATCCAGACGCAAAACAAAATATATACTTACCAAATAAACATTTGACCTGATTGGGAAACGAACCAACCACCCCCAGATCAGTAATCAATGCCACTAACCACTAAAGAATCTACCATTAAATCTTACTGAGTAATCAAGTAATAACTTAAGTTATTGGTTTAGTTAAACGTAAAACGCAACGTCACGCTTGTATTCCCCGAAGGAGTAGGCAGAGGAGTGTAGGACACTCCCACGTTTTACCAGTTACGTTTACGTCCCTTGGAATAGGTGGTGAGCCTATTACCGGGCACGGATCTAGACTCCGAGTCACTACTGGAAATTCTAAATTATGAAATTCCCATAGTACTCGGTCCGGGATTTGAACCCAGGATCTCCCGTTCGGCAGTCGCGCTTGCAACCACTTGACCAACGAGGCAGTCAGTAGTTTAAATTAAATTAAACTAGATTATTATACAGTTACTACATATTATACGAGAAATACGTTAAAGGATTCTTAAAAAAAACATGGTTTCTTAAATGACACTTAAAAGATTAAGGTAATCCAATATTAACCGTGTTATATGTACCCTCTATATATTTGTTAAGCATCGGGATTCTATGCTCATCCCGATTTTCAATAATTTGCGGGAATGATATCTGTATATCGAATTTGGATGTGATTTATGAAATTTTGTATTGAAAACGAAATCAGTATCCAGAAAATATGTGTTGCCCTCATTGAATGATTTATTTGTTCAAGTCTAGAACAACTCTGGTGTCGTAATTCAGAATTGTTAATTTTTAATATCCAGATTTAACCCAATTAGGTTCAGAATGTTTTTTCATTGCGTATATATTTTGCAAATCGTATTTCTTTTGAAAACTATGACAGAACGCAAAGTGCGGATTTAATGCTTAGTGACATTCTACTGTACTAGTCTACCCAAAGGCATACATGTACTGATATACGTATATTTATTTATTACTAGCTGTGCCCCACGGTTTCACCCACATTAATTAGAGAACAATGTATAAAAAACTATTTTGAAAACATCACGCTATGATCACCAAGAGTAAATATAGCAAAAAATAGCTGTGCCCGCGATTTCGTACGCGTAGATTTATAAGTTTTGAAAAAATAAATTGACATAACTTCTTTATTTATTAACCGATTTAAATGAAAAAAAAAACACTTAATGTTAAGTGAAGCCTCTCACAATATAGTCCTTAAAACTGCATTCAAATCGGATAAGCCGTTTCTGAAATTAGCTTGTACAAACATAGAGACAAACAGACGAAATGAAAAAAACATTGTTTTGGGTTCTCTTGCGTATATAAAGGCACCCCATTATGAATTTTTAAATATATTTGTCATGTACAGACGATCAGTTACAGTTTTAAAGACTTATAACAAAACTGTTGATAATTTTAAAGTACTACACTACTCTGCCTACCCTTTCATTTTATCTATATGTTTGTGTATATGTGTTCAATGCAACATACGATATGTTGCCGAAAACAGTATTATTTGACTCCACAGTCAAATACACAGTCACTGTTTTCGGCAACATCGCATAATGTGCCCAATAATTCATTTTTGCATAACTTTTGGGTAAAGTGAAAATATTTTTCGAAAACATTTTTACACATTATGTTTTTTCCTTGTTTCAGGTAACTCGCCAGCATGATGTACTCGTATATGGGAGGTTCGGTCGAGAACGCCAATTTAATATTTCGTATATCGTAAACTTTGCAAGTACTGATTGCATAATAAAGACAGTCAAATTCTATGACATTGTAAAAAAAGACTAATGTAATACCTATATATAAAATAATATTAAAAGTAACATAAAAATGTAACGTCAAACAAAATACAAAATAATGGTGTAATTAAAAAATAACACTTCCCTTAAATCAGATAAAATCACACAAACAGTATTGTATGCTGACCGTTATCCCTTGAACTCCACACTCGTTCCCTAAGCCCTGGGACTTGCAACCCAAACCCCTATAACTTACGCTACATCCCCCATCACACGGGATACGTCCCACTACATATCAATGGATCCAACGAACGTTTTTAATTAAATTTTTACAGTAGCAATTTTGGATGGTACCTAAATAACTCTACTCCCGAAAATCAATTCGTGATTTCTCTCGAGAGTTGATTATTTATCAAACCGCTTGTGAGCCAACTGCTGTAGCATTGACACTATTAAACTATTTTAAACGTTGAGAAACCTTTCGAAAGGCGAGACATGTTACTATCAGTAGACTGACACAAGTATTCTTCAGTACTGATTATTATTATTAGAGATAATAATAATTCTAATACTAATAATAAGTAGAATCAAAATTGCCAATAAATTCTAAACATTTTTGTTACGTTTGTGGTATTATTGCAAGGTTAAAAATGTGTTAACTCCAATTTGTTTTGCGAAAGTCAACATTTTTAATTTCATTATCAAGTCTTTTTGGTTATACTATTGGTCATAGGAATCCTTTCAGAACGAAGAGAACTAAGGCCATAAAGCCAAGTACATGCTAACAGACTACACACCCCTTGCAGAGCGTCGTAGAGATTTCTAAGATGTGATTTCCTCATGATGTTTTACTTCACCGTTATGTTAACTGATCTTTCCAATGTTTTAACTTTGTAAGACGTGCGTGCCAGGATTTAAGCCCAGGCGCGCTGAATTGGTAGGTGGAATCCAAAACCACCAGGCTATCAGAGATACGTACCAATATTTGAAAATCCAACAAATTTCATTTTTTCAATAATATTTACGGGGTTGTTAAAACATAAACTACCCTCTCATTGCAGACACACCGGTGGTAAAAGCAGCTCGACCCCTATAAGTCAGGGTTACGTCCCCCTTCGGACGGTTTACACATTTATTCATACGCGCAAAGCTCAATAAAAAAACAGATTCGAATTTGTTGTTATGACGTGTTTTGATATTTTTGTTAAGAGAGCACATAACATGAATACTCTCTAAAACCCTCTTTCTGAGTTTGTCAGATATTATCAATAATATAAAATGACGGTGACAGTTACGATGTGTCATATGACGTTTTAATGCATAGTGATATGGAGATTTCAAAAAGCGGAAACCTCCTGTACCAAGAAAGATGTTTTATATGAAATATGTGCTGTGTTTTGTTGTTCATTTCTCACCTATGTGTCACACACCACACAATGTGTCTCAACCAAAATAGATAATAATTTTATTTACATTTCTGTAATATAATGATATCACAATATAAAAAAATCACAGTGCCACAATCAGGTGGACAGAGAACCCCAAAATATTGGCGGCATTACCTCGTTGTCTAGATAAGCTTATTTGTCGCTCGAGGTAAGCCCCTGCCATTGAATCTACGGGACCATTTTGAAATGAGCGAGATAGACATACAGATGTGATAGGAGTGAGAAAAAGAGAAAAAATGCTTTATAGTCACAGATTAAGATTGTACGGTATTTATTAGATATTCGTGTTTATATTCCTTTCTTAAGGCTGCACACCACCATATTGGGACGTAAACGTAACTTGTAAAACGTGGATGTATACTACAATCGTCTGCCTACCTCTTCAGTAAAAAGCGACTGAAATAACAGTCATATAAATAATGGAAAGTCTAAATATGTAGGCCTATTTGATAATGTGTTTAGTTTGTCCAGTCGCGCGTTGTAAGACCAAGAATGAGATATAAAATACCAATGAATTACGAAGATAATATGATATATTGATATTTTTTGATATTACGCTCAGTGCCACCAGAGGTCGTATTTTAACATGAATGTATTGTTCTATCCATAAAAAAAAATTGTTAACCCAAATTCCATACCGCATGTCCCTGGAGCCACATTGCAGTCCTGACCTCCATATGTTATAGCAACATCCTTTATCGAGCTCGTACAAACCCGACCCGGCTGTAGAAGGTTCAAATAATGAACAAACGATTTTTTAACCCACGATAAACTAATTTATGTCCATACGTCCTTTCAAGTTTTAAGCATTTACGTTTTATGTTGTTCGGGTATATGTACTCGGAAACTGATTTTATCGCTCAAAAAAATTGCACATGTTTTTCTGTTTAAAATTAGGATATTTATTGAGAGAAAAGCGTTAAAATTCGTTCTATATTCTTAACTGTCTATTTATTATTTAACATCTTAAACTAAAGGGTATATGGACATACGTATTACCTAATACCATTGTCAGGGAACTCTATGATACGATTTCTGCATAATATAGAGTTCAAAGACGGACGTGTGTGAAACCTGATAGGTTATGACAGCCTAAGTTACCAGTAAGCGATATACATCTTTATTTCAATAGCATTAAGCATGATTTAGCTTAAAAAGATTATGTAACAAAAGTATCTCTATTTCTTAACAACTAGCATTCTGTGTTCACATTCTGTGTACACGCGTCTCGTCTCTAGATAGAGCATTATCAACGTAAGTTTATTTTACGAGGATACTATACTTCAATATGGACTTGCTCAGGTACGTGTTACTGGGGATCTATTAAGAATAATAAACGTTCTGGAGGTCGCTGAGCATCGGAACTGACTCCTCGAGGTCTCAATGGCGGGTACGTTGTGAAAAGTTAGCGAGGTCACTCGTGAATCACGAATGTCATTCGTCAGCGGCCAGTGCCATTGTTCCGAGTTTTGAACAGATGGTCCTCATAGTAAAACAAGCACAATGAAATTGACCTATAAAATACGCAGTCCAATATTGTTGGGTAAGAAAAATCACTCGCAATACCCAACACCTCGAAACGTTTAAGTTCAGACAAGCAATATAACTTAAACCATAACTTATTTAAAAATGAAAGCGCTTTCAACACTCGTATACGCTGAAAGAGTTTCGAAAGAAAAGTAATAAGAAACAGTGAAAAGAAAGGTAAAGTGAGTTAATTTGTGAGTATGACTCGGTTCATTTCTTTCAAAAGAAGAGTTTTAGCGGAACTTTTAATTGACGCTTTTATTGCGGGCATTAATTAAGCTGCTGGCGAGTCAACTCGTTAAACGTGAAGCGCTGTAGCGCTTGAGCGATAGTCGTATTGCGCTACGTGCGTAGTGCTACAACGCAGGTCATTCCGTCCTTGGAGGGATGACCGGTCGTATGAAAACGTTAGAAGGATTTTCGTAGTTAAAACAGCGTACTGGCCATACAATCTTATTACGTAACAAAAACCCTAAAACACCTTGGGACTGTAAAAAACTTATAAGAAATTAGATAACTATCATCGTAGCTCTAACAAAAAAAGCCATATATATGTTATTAAGTAATAATATTCAACTTAACTTAGCCTAAGCAAATCCTTCAAGATTGAAGATTTTTTTAAACCGCAATTAAGTGCCTTAATATTACTACGTTTTGTGTTAATATGTGAATATAGAATGCTATTTACGATTTAACGTACATATATACATGCTCAGGCTGTCTACCCCCAAGAGCTACTTAACTGTATATTCTTTACTATCCTAATGGTTATTATTATTTCAAGCCTGTAACGGTTATTATTTCACGTCTGTAACGGTTATTATTTGACAGCTGTAACGGTTATTATTTCACAACTGTAATGGTTATAGCATCAAGCGTGTAATTATGATTGTTATTTCACCCTTGTGTTACTTATGATCACATTTAAATAGGAATCCAGAAAGGTAGGAACAATATGGTATTGTGATATTATTCTCTATCCCGGTTATGCCTGCCATTTAAGTAATTGTACCTTTGTAGGTACTTAAAATAAAGCCTTTCGATTTGTCTATAATATTACAAAACGTTCCGAAGTTTTCTAATCGAGATCGTTCGGACATAGAATTATTACCGTCTAAAACTGGCATCTCTTGTAACAATTCGTTATATGAAATTACTTTTCTAAACTAAAACTCTGCAATGCTTTTATTCAGTGGCTAATAAACGGTACATTAGTCAGCATTGACGAGTTTTATTTATGCTAGCTATTAATGCATTTTACATGGAAGTACACTTCTTGAAACCTACCATTAAAATTCTCTGCACGATATCGAATTTCGAATTAAGCCTTACTCATCAGACACACGGTTCCAAATGTTTGACCACAAAGTTAAAAATAAAAGTATTTTAAGAAATAAAACGTATCTAGCATAAACGAGGGAGTGTACTGCCTCTCTGTCTACCCCTTCGAGGGTTACAGGCGTGATGTTACGTTTTTTTTTTCGAGTATAGATCTAAAAGTGAATAAAGTTAGAATAATAATGACCGTAAAAGGTGAAACGGAACTGATAGACTCGACTCTACGTTCCTAGAAACACTTGGTCAATGACTTATATGGCTGAAAGAGTAATCCGGCGATTAGGAGAAAAAAATAGTAATAATAATAATAACAAGATCGATAAATACAAAGGAAAGACGTAAATTTTTACTCCATGAATGCTACATACACAAGGATAACATAAATAAATAAATAAATAACTTTAGCATAACAAACTAATTAATTTCCCAAAGTGGCCGGCAGTGGTTGGATACGATGAGCTGAAGATCGAGCTCAGTGATGTAATATTGGAGGCCTATGTCCTATGGATGGTATTAAGCTGATAATGGTGATGATGATGATGATGATAACGATAACGATAACGAAATAATTTTGATGGAGCCACTTCTATTTTACCCTAAGTCTGTGGCGTTCAAAACTGTCAAGGATTTCTATTCGGGGGTTAGTTGAGACCGACAACAATTTGGTTAATTGAAAGCACTCATCTACGCCGCTGTTATCTGGAATGAGAACAGTATTGGACTGTCGGCCGGTCGTGCCAAAATATTCACATCGCTATAGGTCTAGCATAGTCCGGTGCTGGAGTAGCTTGTCAACTTAATTGTGGCTGTTAATGGGATTTAATGGTATTGGGAGAAGTGGTAGGAAAAGAAGTATTGTTTGCAAAATCCAACGATTAGCGTCCAACATTACGCTCGTATTTTCCCGAAGGGATACGCAGAGTGGGATAATGTACTTTGTTGTACACCAATAAGCAGGCACAGGAAAGAGCAAAGTCAAGCCTTATAGCAGTCTTGTGGCAGTCTTGGGGCGGTCTTGTGGCAGCCTTGTAGCAGTCTTGTGGCAGCCTTGTGACAGTCTTCATCAATGAACCATAGGAATATTTTATACAGTAACAGGGATTTGGTCACTTTTTTATTCCGATTATTTTACAAGATAACAATTTTTTTATGAATTTTGTCAAATCAGTAAATTAATAATTGAAGTAAAGCATCACGTAGGGTTATAAAAAACCAATGGTAAAATCTTCGCAAATGAAGCGTGGGTGGAAATTCTACCATGTTACGTCATCATCGTCAACCGTTTTAATTTTACACTGTAGAGGACATTTTTCCTCTCATGTTAGGAAAAGTTTAGGAAATAATGCCCTCGAATATTATAACAAATATTGGATATTTATATTGTAATATGTACATAGATCAAATCTTGGTAATTACTTAGATAGGTAGACTGCCTCGTTGGTCGAGCGATTGCAAGCGCGATTTCCGATCGGGAGGTCTTGGGTTCAAATTCCGGACGGCTGCTATTGGATTATTCTAACTTAGAATTTCTAGTAGTGACACGGAGGCTGGATCAGTACCCGGTGTATGGTAATAGGCTCACCATCTATTCCATGGGACGAGAACGTAACTAGTGAAACGTGGCACTGTACTACACTCCTCTGCTTACCCCATCGGGGACTACAGGCGTAATGTTACATTTTTAATATTCATATTATCGTATAATGATACCTGACAATATCCATATAAATAAAAACGAACTATTATTAATTCTTCTACAATGTAATGGACGTAAGAGAACCCCGGATCATATGATGTTTAGTTTATCTATAACTAGGATACCTACTTGAGAGTTCTTTAATATGGGTCATCATCATCATCAGCCTTCAGACGTCCACTGTTGGACATAGACCTCCCCTAATCGGTGCCACTCCTTCCGGTCCTAACATGGGTATTAATATGGGTAGTGGAGCAATATTGTTGATCAATGGACTATCGCTTAGTTGGCAACAACACCGCCTTTTCTAGAACGTAGCCAAAGCTATTCTGCTTCTACAGTGCTATTCAAAATGAGTTTGAGATACCCAAATATGGTAGCGACCCCTCACGAAGTCATCTGCTCATTAGTCCTCCATTTATCAGTTACCATAGAATGAACTCTGTCTAGACTGAGACCAGTTCGCCCTAGGTGAGCTGTTTCAAACCAAAATAAATATTTTTTATAGGGAAACAGTTTCTTGCTATTTATTCGCATAACTTAATAATGAAATATTTTCTTATGGCTTCTTGCCGCAGCTGACATGTGAAAGCTTTCGCCTAATGATAGGCACCGAAAAGTGAAATAGCGATTTTAAAGCTACAAAAACTGAATGAATTAGGGAACGGTAATTGCTCAACGGTCCTGGGGGCGTTGTAAATCATGTTATACAGATAACTGGAAGCGTTTATTTTAAAATTAGTATGTATTATAAAAGAATAATAAATGAACATTTAATAAATGAAAATGTAATAAATGAAAATTTAATAAATGAAAATTTAATAAACGAGAATTTAATAAGTAAAAGCTTAATAAATGAAAATTTAATAAATGTAACGTATAAATGAAAATGCAATAAATGACAACGTTATAAATGAAAATGTAATAAATGACAACGTTATAAATGAAAATGTAATAAATGAAAACTAAGTTTATATGCAAGTGAAATTATCTCTAGTTTTGTCAACAACGCTCTGTTGAAGACGATAGTGCTTCCATCTAGGCACTAATGTAGTCAACTAGGCAACTAAATTGTCATTCGTTGAGTAAGAATATAGCCTCGATAGATAGAGAAAATTTTGCTGGGTCTATAAAAACTGTGTGTGGGTGTATGTGTGCGTGTGGGTAAATATAGGTGGTTCATTTACCTCCGTATTGTCATGAAGTTAAGTTTGTTTTTTTATTCTTTTATTTAATTGTACTCTTTACACCAGCGTCATGAACTCTTGTATCGTTACACTGTAGCACACAGATCTCACATGATGAGAAGGGTGAAGACCATAAGCATCATAAGATTTATTATACCAAGGTGGCTTTAAAGGAGGTTATCACCTCTTATTTAGAGCCCTATGTAACAGCGCTCCTGGGACGTCTCTGAAAGAAGTTTATATCACGTTTTATACGTGTTCCGTAAAAATGTCAACCCTTTAAAGATTGATGCAAGGGATTAAGCCTGGGATGAAAAAAAACGCCTCGTAAATAATTTGTCATTTATTTTAATAGCTCAATATCTTTAACCGCTATTTTGATTTTGGTGTGATGTCATATAATAAGTATATATTTATTAATTATTATGTACAAATTGCAATAGCACTTCTAGGTAAGGGGGTTCCAGGTGGAGCGGTGTGGCAATCTATCACTCTCCCGGAAGTGTAAACATGTTTTCCAGGCCCAGCGGCTTAGTAAGGTTCACTGGCCTTATTTGATTTGTTTATGATTGCAGTCCTGTCTAAGCCATGACAACTCTATGGGTGAGATGTATAGCAGATTAAAGTTCAAATAAGTGAACACCACTACTACACGCCGTCGATTTTTGGATAGATCTTCTTCCATTTATTTCTCCATCTATATTTTAATCCATCCATCCATTTATCCGTCTATTCATCCTTCAGCTTCTCCATATATTCATCCGGTACCTTTTCAAATTTTGTTGCCGGTACCTTTTAAAATTTTGTTCTACAACCTGTCTGTACAAACAGAATGTTCATTCCCAAACAAGTGTCAAGAAATGTGAAAGCAAAATCGCTTTATTTACACCAAGGAATATTTTTCGCCAAAAAACCTGAAACACTAGACCTTTTACCGCGGCATTGACAAGTATCCGGGATCAGCGGGCGTATCCATCAAAGTTACCTATTAATACACCGTGATGAACTGAATCTTATATTTTTATGTGCGCGAGAGAAAGGGATATAAATCTTTATTCATATTTAACGAGCACATAAATAACATCTAGAACTTTCCAACGAAGTTTATCAACGTACATTTGGCCAACGTAACAGGTAAAACTGCAAATAAATACATATATGTATATATGTGTGTGTGTAAATATGTATGTATGTATATGTATATAATCATGGCCAATAAATAGCTCATAACCCTAAAAAAGAATGTTTGTTAACTCTATCTACGTCTCGGTGAAAGGAGCGTAGGTCGCCCTCCTAAAAGATGGTCTGACGACTTGAATTAGACAAGGGGAAGTTGCTGGATTCAGAAGATCCAAGATCGGAAAGAGTCGCAGGATCCGAATCAGAAAATACCTACACCCATCTGTTAAACTGATGAAAAGTATTTTATATTAAATTTAACATGATTAAATATGTACCGGCCTAACTCACGTACGTTTTTCGGGATGGTCCGACTAATTTCGGACCTGTACGAGGTCCTTCCTCAAGAGGTCATTAAACATATTAAAAAACAGCGAATAGATGGACTGTAGAATTCCTGGCAAGGCGATAATAAATAAAAAATTAAAGGCAGTTTCGTCTTATGTAAAGGAATTTGAAAAACATCATTGCTTAGGTAGTTAAAACTGTTTTGATTTGAAAATCTGATATTCCGTGCCAAGGGATGTTTTCATCCCTCTAATGAATTAAGCCTTATTGAAGTTTCGCCGTTCCCGTTATCTCTCCCATCACATCCCATCAGATTGGGTTCAAAAAAGTGGAACAGCTCATTCATCACGAGTTTAATGGTCGTGTTTACTTAAAGTTGATAGCTTAGTAGATTTGCCGTATCGAAAATTATATGCTGGTTGTAACCCTTTTTATTGTAATGTGATCCTAATCTGAATAAATTCGTCATACCTATATTCAAATCCAAAATCAGGTTTTTGGTTTCTTCATAAATCATAATATGCGTTTATGATCATTGAACTGTACCGAAGATCCAGTACACTAAGAGAAAAAGACAATAGTAAAACAACTGTCAACACTCTTTTAATAACATTTTAATTGTTCTCATTAATGACATGTTAATTGTCCTCATTAATGACGTGTTAATTGTTCTCATTAATGACATGTTAATTGTTCTCATTAATGACATGTTAATTGTTCTCATTAATGACATGTTAATTGTCACGTTAAGAAAAGTCATTAACGGAGCGAGTTTATCACGTAACTCTGCGACGAAATACGAGTAGTTTGTCGTGCGTCTCGAAATCAAACCATTCTCACGTGCTCCTTTTCGTGCATATAAATACAATTTAAGGGAGTAAGGAAAATTCTGATACATATCCTATCGTCAAAGATATCTAAGTACACAAACATCAGTTTTCGTGTAATGATAGTATTAAAGTATACGAGTTGAGCATCATACCCCATCTTTATTGTTTCTTTTATGTATGAACCGGCTAAGATATTTTCTATCTTATCCCTTAAGATTAATATTTGTATAGAACAGCGGGTATCATTTATCACTGGGTATCAAAACGCTAAGTTTGATAGATGTCCTGTTTATTAGTAAATTGCTTGGAGGATTGGACATGAATTATATTATTATTGATGGAGAAATAAATAAAAATGCACTTTGTTATTTTCTTGATACTTTTACTTTGAGCTACGTGTCAAGGTTTCCGCCAGATAGAACCAGGATTTCTTCCCTAGACCTTCCAAGAATAGATGATTTAAACCAACAAAACTAAATTATCCTGAGTCTTTTCTATTAAAATTTTCTCTGCTTCATTACTTCTGTACCATCTACAACGAATCGATTATTATACATAGCTTCATAGTTTATTAGTCCTGTGTAAGACTACACAGAAAAATCTATTAAAAAATCTTATTTAAAGCTATAAAT
This sequence comes from Croniades pieria auraria, assembly GCA_018248815.1. NCBI lineage: Eukaryota > Metazoa > Arthropoda > Insecta > Lepidoptera > Hesperiidae > Croniades > Croniades pieria. The sequence goes on from DWJK01001918.1 coordinate 13,754, forward strand.
AATTATGCTCTTATTCGGCTTAACTAGCTTTTATCTTACAAGTGCAGGCAGGTAGCGTTCAACGCGTTGTTATTAGCTTTTCACGTCCTATATTAGTTCTATAAGGCGCGGGAGAATGAACGGATAGAAGGGGGAGGGGGAGTGAGCGGCAGAAGTTATTTGTGTAGCAAGTACACAAAGGTTTTAACCCCTTTGGGGTGCAATTCCGCATATTATTTCGTTGGCCTCATCTGACTTCTCCTTTAGGGGTTTATTCTATGAATCTCATAAAATAATTGCAGTACTGATTGGTGGTTATACTCAAAAGTGTTATTGAAACAATTTTACGCTGAACAAATTTATATTTTGGTGTACTTAATGTTAACACGTGTAGTAATCTGACAGGGACAGCTTGTAATAGAGTAGGGTTTAAATTAAATATCATTCTCTTCATCACTGTGTTCCGTATACTTCTAATTTAATATAATATATATTACTTCATGATTACATTATATAGGTGATAGAAATTAAATACACAAAATAAGCTTGGTCCGCGACAGGATCTTGCAATCATCTTCATGAATAGCCTGTTAGCATGACGGAACGGATGGATGAAAGGTTTTGGTGTTGCTGCTTATGGGTGGCCAGAATATTTACCTGTGCTTAGGCAGGTCACGTCTTACGATCTGTCAACGCCGAGTTTTGTCGCCTATTATGACTCCATGGTATCTCGGCATGGGAGAGGAATTCTTTCTCCGCCTTGTCACGAAAAAGGACATCGTAATATTCTGATGGAATCCTAAATTAACGATCACAAAGTGAAGGCCCAGGGATTTATATTTCAACCTCCCACTCCTTGGTTTCTTGGTTCAAAGCCGGTTATATCCTTTTTCTCTGGAAATTTATGGGCGTTTTAAAAATTAATATTGTTATTAAGGTTAAGAAAGTTGTCGTGTTGGTAAATTTTCGAGTTCTCCATTAAGCAATTTATGACATGTGAAGTCTCCGTCGCGGCCGCGCTGCCAACGGCGGAGGCTCATGAAGAAGGACTTTGTACAGGTCTAAAACTAGTCCGGCATCCTGAAAACCGTACGTGAGTTAAGCCGGTACATATTTAATCAGGGATATGTGAAGTCTTCCAACCCGCATTTGGCCAGCGTGGCAGACAACTAATCAATACCTTTTCAATATTAATACAAAACATACATATGTACTCGTATGTCTAACAAAAATTTGCATATAGTAAACGAAAAATATTTTTAATATACGTCACTGTCATCGAATTCGTTGACACAAATATACCAAAATTTCACTTTTTGAATAATTTTATATTCATTTTATGAATCGATCGATACGCGCACGTCCCCATCACTATATTCTGTTTATGTTGAACACGAAACTCGAGTCCTAATGAGACAACTCAACTCGACAGTCGCGAAACAGTACTCAAAAGTTGAGGATGTCCTTATTTACTGACAATCATATTTAATGTAAGTTTTAGTATATTTAGAATATCCATAGACGTTTTGTCTAAAAATGCACTACTTGTAAAACAGTTATAATGTATCCCCGAAGAGGTAGGCAGAGAAGTGTGATAAGTACACTCCCACGTTTCAGTAGTTATGTAAACAATTATAGATACTGTACGAGCCAATCATCGTCTACTGCTGGACATAGGCATCTCCAATAGCACGCCACTGAGCTCGATCTTGACCTCTTCGAATCCAACCCTGCTAGCACTTTGCGTATATCCTCACTCCACCTAGCCGGAGGCTCCTACGCTACGTTTACCAATACACGGTCTCCGCTCCAGAACACGTCTACTCCAACGGTAATCGGTTCTGCGACAGATGCGACCAGAGCACTGCCACTTCAGCTTATATCAGTTAATATTATTAACAACTACAATTTAAAAAAATAAGGTTAAAGATTTTTTTAAATATACTTCAGAATATATAAATATGTATATAGCCAATCTCGAAC
>DWJK01001919.1:0-15714 GCA_018248815.1 Croniades pieria auraria
TAAGAGTGTCTTTATAAATATGTGCCTAAAAATATGTACTAATGTTCATTATGTTGGCGTTCTATATATAAATAAAAAAATAAATAAATCCTCAGCACTTCATTTCTGGTCAGTGCCAGCTACTTTGCATGTACATAGAAGATCTTAAACAAACATACACTTGTTGTCAAGTCCTGGAAACTGCATTACACAATTTTACAATTACTTTATGTTTCTCATGTGTGTTAACCACATAAAATCTCTACCCACAAGCACCCTGACCATACTCATATGTACTTTAAAGAAAACGTATTACTATCAAAGTATAGTAACAAACCCAACAAACTACAGAATCACATATTAACAACTCACCAATCATATCCAATGGCAGCAAGGGTGTGTCCAGCGACAGTACGGCGTCCACCACCATCTTGGAGAAGTGGTCCCTCTGCTGGTGTATCAGCTTCGAGGACATCGCGGTGACTGCGCATTTGCGGAGAAGTTCCCTGAGAACAAACAGGAGGAAACATTAAGGGATATTCATAATAAAAACTTTGTTTAAACTAAATTACTGGCAGCTAAGTAATTGAATGTTAATCCTTTACCACTGTCTATGTTAATTTCTAGAAGAGAATTACACCAGTGCTTGATTTTTTGAACATTCTAGAACAATCAAATACCACATCGATTCTAGAATGATGTGGAAACTCAAAGATCATAGAGGATATTGTATTGACTCATGTTTACTAATAATCTACACAGAGTGTTCAGCAATCCAATCCTTGTCTTAATCATTGGCAAAACAATACTTTTTTTTTCTGGTGTATAGGTAATCTGTACCAGATTAAAAACATTGAAATAACCCCTTGAAACTGTTTTGTTTTGTCTTTAAATTATTAATATCCAATATCATTAATATATGCCATAGCACAAAAAAAAACAGGATGTACCTCTGCTCTTCATGTGACTGCTTCTCAATCTTTACTGCCAACTCTTTCACTCTGTCCACGGCCAGCTTGGCAGCTGTACGAATCGCTCGGATAATAATACGGGGGTGTACACCTGCAGGACCAGGATAGACATAGTTTAAGTAATGAATGTGTGGAATGGAGATGAGTATATATCACCTAATATATCACAATCCACATTCAATAATTGAATCCATTTGTTTTAAACATCGGCAGACAAGGGATAAGAACAGCCTTATACATAAACCAGCCATTATTATTATTACTAAATATTTTAGTTTATTTATGTACACATCAGAAGCAAAGTGGTCGGCAATTGTTGGGCGTGAAGAGCTGAAGATCAAGCTCGGTTCTGTACTATTAGAGAGTCCAGTGTCTAACAGTGGATGGGGGTAGGCTGATGATGATACAAATTAATAACATAAAGAAAAATAGATGTGATTGGTTATACCAGGTTTTTGTGCAAATTCAATGTTTTATTTCTCTCGATTGTATCTGATGAGCTAAGAGGGAATGAGATGGAACAAGCACTAACAAAATAACGCTGCTAGATTTAGCCACTAGAGGATTTTTTTACTGATAAAATTAAATGTAAAACTCGGTAGATGGAATTGTCTGCTAATAACCAGTAAATGGTTACCATCGCCTATGGACATTCAGAAGCATCAAAGAATCAAATGCAGAGCCCTCTTTACATGGGACAATTAATTATTAATATTCTCTATTTTATATGAATAAATATTGAATGCATATAAATCATATAACAACATAAAATTAATATTGTTAAGCCAAGGATCAACACTTGCCTAAACTAGGCAAGAAGCCTAAACTAGGAACAACTGATGTCTTCCCTTTTTCAATCTTAATTGCTAAATAGATGACCTGGTAACCAATATGCTAAACCAATCCACTTCAAAAATTTCCTCATTTGGTCTACAATGCTCAGAAAATACCTAGGTGTACACTCATATATGTACTCATAATAAACCCTTTAATCATTCGACTGTTAGACATGGGTTTCCTGTAACAATGAGAACAGGCAGGGCCATAATCAACCACACTGACCAAATGCAGATTGGCAGACTACAGATTATTGTAATACTACATAAATAGTCCAAACACTTGCCTTCCTCAACAAAAGGCTTCAGCCTCTTCAAGAGCTCACCGGCTAATATAACCACTGATGTTGTTCCATCACCCACCTATAGAACATACAAACAGTATATTGAATAAAAATACATACATATACCTATATTTATTGGATATTTTTCACTGTATAATCATATAATACATAATCCTCATTGACATTAGGTAATTGGATCCGTGTTTAAAATCATTTTAAGTTTGGATTAAAAATGGCACAATATTCATGGATGCAGGTGCTGAAGGAGACGAATACTCAGCTATCTTGACCGAATGAGTAAGATACAGACTGATAGGCTAATCAGAAGTGTCCAGAACTGGTGTGTGTTTATGAATAGATTGATTAATGAAAAGAAAGCAACTTAGGTTTGTATAGGTAGTTATTTGGCACTCTGTGTGTTCTATCTACCCTTTACTGAACTTGATGTGACAAAAATGAGTAAAGTAAGAAATAAGTGCCATTGCAAGTTATGATTAGTCAAGACTTTGAAATATATTAGCTGAAATCAATAGTCTCTGTTCTCTACGGAGTATTCTCCAGCCCTTGTCCTTTTGGTATGGTAGTCTCATTTCAAGTTGAATTTTATATATGAGGTATACAAGTAAATCTCACCTCAGCATCTTGAGACTTGGCTATATCGACCAGGGTCTTCGCTGCAGGATGGACGATATCCAGGAGCTGTTTGACAGAGAATAAGAACACATGTTAAATTCTCTTTTATAATCATGGACACAGACTAGAATATCCGGTGTGTATAGGCGCTTTGGCAAAAGGATATGCTGATGAAAACTATTACAGGTGTTACAGTGGTCTTTTCATTGCCATTGAGATGCCCATGCCACATGTACTATGTTCTGTGTGCTACACACACAATCATCATCAGTTCAATGGCATGGCACTGAGCTTGATCTTCAGTTCTTCGGATTCAACCAACGCCAGCCACTTTGGATATATCATCACCTCAGCTAACTCGAGAGTGTGCTAAATTCACATCTGTTCACACACCTTCATAATGGTAGCACCATCATTAGATATGACAGCCTTGCCATTGTGATCAACGATCAGCTTGTCCATGCCACGGGGACCCAGTGTTGTGCGGACCTGGACACAGAAAAAAATATAAACAGGTATTTATGAAAAATATACTATTATCTCTTTAATATATGATATTTTCATACAGCAAAATGTCTGGTTTGTTGACCTAACAGGTACAAGTGCAACTTCTGAGCATGAGGTCTTGGAAATTGTACCCTGGTTTGGGTAAAGATTTACTGGGTTTTTCTAACTTGAAAATTCCTATAAAGGTGTAAAGCTAGATTAAGAGTGTATGTCAACAGGTCCACCCCTATCACAATAACTGGTGATAAGTACACTCCCCTGCCCACCCCTTCAAAGAAACAAGAGTGATGTTATGTTATACGTAACACACCTAACACAAGTGCACAAGTACATCAAATAAAATATTTAGAAAGTAATGTTTAGAAATTGCAACTGTCCCTAAGTATTTTAAATGTGATAAGAAAATTTGAAACCAGTGAAATCAACAAAAACTAACACAGAGATATATTGTAATGAAATCTTACAGCATCCACAACCAGCTGGCAGGCATTGATGTTGCTAATGAGCTGCGGCTTGCCCTGTGACTGGTCTGTCCCCTCCTTCAATACTAGGATCTGAGGTTGCTGTGGACGAATCAGATGGAAAGATGTAAATATCATTTCAATTCTAACTTAACAAAAACTGGTAAATTTAATAGTGTAAAAAAGGTGCCTAGTTTTTTCATTTGGACTTTTTTCCTCAGTATAAAGTACCAGTATTTAGTATGATTACCACCGTATTGAGCCCTGTCACCCTAATGTAAAATACCATTACTACTGGATATAGGCCTCCCCCAATGAGCGCCATTGTGCCCTGTTCCAGGGTTGTCGCATCCAGCATCTGCCTGCAGCCTTTCACAAATTGTCATCTCACTGAGACGAAATAACATCATATCTCATAAATACTCTAATTATAAATAAAAATAATGCAACTTGTATGTGCTCCAGGTTGGATAATTAATTTAAAATTATGCAATAAAATGATATCAGACATTTTAGGAATAACTGAAAAAAGAGGCTGGACTGGTTTAACATAAATATGTTTCAAATAATAGCCTGTTGCAAGCTTTTAAGCTTTGGTCACAACATTTTAAATACGTCAATCATTTGTAACTATAGAATATTTTCTGGTATTGTCACCTTTACCAACTTTCTATAATATTTTTGTCATTATTATTATAATTAATTATCAAGCAATGTGTACACACAAGTGGAAGCCTTTTTTATATATAGAACACTACTAACGGGCAGATGAGCTATGTAATGGTAAATAATTATTATTGCCCAAGAACATTTGCAACATCAGAGGAATTGTCCAATGTTTTATTGGCTTTGAATAGACCTCTCAAGGAGCAGAAGGGTGACCTGTCATGGTCATGTCCCTGCAATTTTCAGAGTTGTATTAACTGAGGGTCAGGAAGTAGAATACACTAGTGTTGACCGTGTTTCCAAAAACAAACTAAAACTTCTCAAACCAATGGTGGATGTCTTTTCTAGAAGTAGTGATCAACCTTAAGTTATCTGTGCTTTCTATCAGACAGGATAACAGGAAAACGCTAGCATATTAAAAAATAATGTGAAGAATGACTTTACATCTTGTGATATAATATTAATAATAATAATAATAATAATCTTTAATTCGGACTCGTTTTATTGTAACAAACCATAGTGATAGTTTAGATCTTATAGTTAATGTTAGTACAAATTATTATTATTTAATTCAATTTTATTCAATATAACATTAAATTCATAAAACCAATTACGTACCTATCCAATCATTAATTACATCTTATTTATTATGACATAGTCATGTCAATTCAATTATATTAAAAATATTTATTATTTACATCAATGTCAAAATTACAATAGATATTAATTAGAACTATATTTATTTAATCTATTTGGCAGCACGAGTGAGCGGTAAGACATGCAATGTGTTCCACTGTACGAGTATCAATTACACAATCTATTCGGCTCTATTCGGCCGAACATGTTTTAATTGTATACACGTCTTTAAGAAATTAAAAAGCATGGTTGTGATGAATGTGAATGTGAAAGAAGCATGGCAACTCGGCGAGGATATTTGGCACTGCTTGCTCTCAACCTAAAATGTAAGGGACCTGGCATGAAGATATGCATGTGTGTAGTATGGTCATAAAAATGATTTGTTTTCTCACACTCCAATGGGTGATAGAAGGCAGGAGGATGAACAAGTCAGGCAAATAAATGTATAATTAATTAATCCACAATAGCTAATCTGGCAACACTAATTCACACATGAGTAATAGATGTTATGAATGATAGTACTTCACAATTTTAACTTTTATATGTAGAATATGCTTCAGAAAATAGAAAATATCCAATGAATTATCACTAACAATGTACGGTTTGGCAAATGGTTATGTTTTCAATAATAAGTAATGCGTAAAAATGCAATTCCGATGAAAAGTATTTAGTATGGGATACACACCTGAAACTTTATGTATTCATATTTTGAAAATTAAAAATGTAATAGTAATAACTATTCTCCGTACTGGTCGAAAATAACGAAAAGTTAAAATTAAATCATGTTAGTAAGATTGTCTAATCATTATTAATAATCTATAATTGGAAATTAAAAATGTAATTAAATTCCGGTATCTCTTTAAGTTCTATACAAATGCCAATTATACAAATTGTAGGCATATAAATTAAACACGTTAAAACTGGAGAAAAATAACATTCTAAATCATAATCTCTGCTAAAAATTAGTAATTTTATTGATATAGTCCGAATTCTATGCAGAAATAACCTCTTCGCTTTATTACACTGTTTCAGCAATAAATACAATGATATCGTTCAAAATAGATATTCTAATATGTAGTAAATTTCACCAGCTTTCATTAAATCAATTACAACAATAGTTTTATATTAAGATTATTATAGAAAAATTAAATTTATTTACCATCTTAAATCCTTAGCAGTTCTTTCAAAACACAAATTCTACAGACTATGAACAACTTGAGAGCGAAAGAATCAAATGACTTTATTATATCATAATCGATTTAAGCTGTTTTGCATATGTGATGCGTATTACATATCACCTTCAAAATAATAAGAAACTTATTAAGATAAGATTTTAAAAGTTAAGGTCAAATTTTGATATTTGATTTATTATACTGTTATCGTACAATCTATCTACCATTTTTCAGTAGAATCGATATTTTTTATCGAATGAACCGATTATGACATTTTAAAGTATTTGACCGTAATGTGCATTCCAATTTCGCATTGTCTACGCTACGTCTGTCAAAGCAAAGTCAACTATTAGAAAAGAAATCGTAATTGCACGTGTGACTGAAAATTTACTTTTAGACTTTATGTAATTATATTCGAACACGCAAAAGAAATATTGCAATGACTAGGGAGATTGATATCAAGGCACTAGTGTCCCACGTAGTAAAAGGTGATGGAATTAACAAATGCAGGATTTGCATGGGAGACACGTCTGAAGGGCAGGTGTATTTGGGAGATACAGTAATGATGGATGGAGAAAAACCTGTAACTCTCTCTGAATTACTGGAAGCAATAACTGGAATCGAGGTACGCTATCAAGTTTGTTTACATTTTAGATTTGTGTGTAGAACGGAACGGCGTCCTACTTTGACGGTCCAAAATGGCGCCGTTAGTTAGTAAAATAATTACATACTATGAATTTTTAATAAAATTAATACAATTTAGCTATCTAATTGTCATTAATTCCGCTAACCTGATAGTGCCATAACAAGATAGGACCAAATAATCGTTCTACTCATATTTATAGGTTATAACCTCTTGTCCTACGCAAATTTATGACATAATTTGTTTGTATTTTAAAAATCGATATAAAACATTTGTAGACGTCAGTAATCAAATTGCAGTTGGGTTTTATAAGATAACAGCGCATTGGTAAAAAAAACGGAACTCCACATAGACTCAATCCTCTGATTTACATGCACATATTTTGGCTTCTCTGGCTCATCATCTTGTTAACCACACAGTCTATTGGGTATTTAAGCATTTAGTCATACACTACTAAACTCCCAATCATTTATTTGATTCTTTATATTCATAGATCAGAGAGATAATTCTGCTATTATTGGATCATACAGAGCCTCTTCAGAAAGTTTGCAAGGAGAACAGAGTACCAAATATCTTTTTCCCTGTACACCTAATGTGGTTTTACTCCATATATGCATGCTATATATGTACAAGTACTGGTTTCCAGGAGTATTCTGACTTACATATAAATTTGTACATAGAAACTTATAATATGAAAAACAAATTTCAATATTTAATATATGAAATGTCCTGTATTCTCAAATGGTTATATTAAATATATTCAATTGAAGACCATAATGTAATAGAACAGCACATCACCATTTCCCTGAAGGGTTAGGCTGAGGACTAGGAGGAGGCTGTAGTACCTGTACGTTTCACCAGTTATATTATACATCCCACAGAATAGGTTGTAAGTCTATGGATATGGATGGAACATAAATAAGTTTTTCAATGCACCTATATGTCACTAATTATGTTTCATCTATCACAATGAATTTTTTTGCAAGTGGTCAATGTTGCTTATGGTCACCAGAGGAGTTGCCAATGTAATGACAACATTGAAGGAGAGTTCTCTTTGTGCTTTTTTTAAAGAACCTCCATGTCATAACATTCCGAGAAAACCAAATACAATAAAATTCACCTGGACAATGTACTTAGTTATATTCTATCATGAGAATGAACAGTTTCAATAAAAATCTCCTCCAGCCATGTCTCTCTTTTCTTACCAGTTCAATAAACCTTTTATACTGAACTGGTAGAAAGTAGAACCACAATATACTATGATAATTCAACATAAATTGTTTGGTCAAAGAATGTCTCATAATTTAGTGTGGCTTTTAGCATAGGCATCGTCCAGCATTTTCCATTGGCTTCTGTCATATGCTACCCTTCTACAATAGTATCCAGTCATTAGTTTTAAGGGTGCTCCCACCGCATCTGTTGTTTCACTTCTCTTGTGGATCTTCAACCTTGAGTGTTCCATTAATATGAGCAATTTACTTTTACTCCAGTTTTTGTCTTATTAATGTATTTCTGGCATTGTTCAGTTTTGTTTTTCCATCCAATATACTTCTCATACTGGTTACATAACTTATATAGCGGACATGGCACTTTTTACAGATAGCACACTTCTTTGGACGGACAGTGTCTATTCACTCTTGGTTTGAATAATTTTAGAAGAACAGATATCACCAAATCCTATATCAAAATGTCACAAATGTTAATCAGTATAAAGTATTCTATGTGCCTCAAATAGTGCCTAACATTTCTCTTTAAATTAAAAGTTAAGGTGACCTTTAGCTTTCATGTATTAAATTGTAAGAAAATTACAGGTCAAATTTATACATCCATCCATCAGCTTTTATAAATCCACTGTTGGACATAGACTTCCCTTAATCACATCCCCCCACCCGGTCTTTTGCCTTCTGGGTTGTAATTGGTAAATGACTACTATTGTAGATGGCCTTTATTACTAGCAGGAAACTCTTTTTGCTACATATTAATTTTTGTTCACAGTTCCATCTCGTAATAGGAAAATAATTCAACTAAATTTGGTCTAATTTAATGAGTGTGATAGTTCTTGATGAGTGTGATAGTTCTCTCACTAAATAAGAAAACAAACCAGTTTATATAGAATTTCATAGACTTTAGACAGTTTTATAAACAAAGTTATGTAGGCAAAAAAGAAAATTGCAGCGAGAATATGTAGAAATATGAGAATGAAAAGGAAATAAAGCTCTTATAACTGTGCTGCATTATATCTTGGCGGTTTGACTGGTGCGGTGGTTGCAGGTGCAGCTGGAGGAGGAGATGCCAGCTGGGCTCTGCTCTGCCTGTTCCACATCAGCCCTGAATGCAGCACACTTTAGAACATTTTGCAGACAGGCATCAGAACAATGGCAGATGTCACTGCAACTGTTGGGCAACTTGCACTCCTTACCAGCTGAGAATACAAATAAAGCAATACTTATTATATTGGGGTCAAATGAAATGACAATAATCGACATATGCCCTGGTCCTGATAAAAAGAAATCAGTTCCAGAAAAAGTCCCATTGAAACATAGAGCAAAAGTGAGATTGAAAAGAAATGGGGGATTGTCGAAAAGTTGTGAGTGTCCAGATTGTGGCAAGAAGTTCAAATACCCACAGCAGTTGCACCAACATTTGAAGGAATCAATTGACTTTAAGCGGGCATGCCACATCTGTGCTGGTATTATGAGCAGGGATGAGTTGGTGTCCCATATGAAAGATGTGCATGGCAGGAAGCCTTTTGACTGTAAAAAATGCCCAGCGCTATTACATTCATACAGTCAGTACACACGACATGTGGTTAAGGCTCATTCCAAGGGGTCTTGCTCTTGTGGAGATTGCGGGAGAAGCTTCAAGTCTCCCTACGGTTTTCATGCGCATCAATCCGTCCACAGACTGAAAACGTGCCCTGGGTGCGACAAAACCTTTCGTAACCAGACCTGTTACTTGTATCACGTTAAAAAATGCTGTAATCTGGACAGCAGCAGAGAGGACACACATCGTACGAAGAACAAAGTATTCGTTCAAGTAGAAAATCGGGTCAGCGAGAAAAAAGTCAAAGTGGGTTTAAGAGGGAGCGCGGACAAAGAATGTATTTGTGATTATTGTGGGAAGAAGTTTGCTGGAAAGAGGTTTGTGGCTGCACACATCCAAATCGTCCATACCAAAAACACTCACAGACCTTGCGTATATTGCGGCAAGTTGCTGGCGGCAGCACACATGACGGAGCATGTGAAGAAACACGAATCAGTCCGAATATACACCTGTGAACATTGCGGTGCCCTTTTGAGGACGAAACTTGGCTACATTCAGCATTTGAGGCTCCACACGGGCGAGAAGCCATATAAATGCCAGCATTGTGGAGAAACTTTCTCCGCATCGTCCCGAAGATCTGAACACATCCGAAAGAATCACAAGTCTTCCGGGAGTGAGCTGAAACATACCTGCCAGTTCTGTCCAGCTCGCTTCCGACTCCCGTTCAAGCTGAGAAAGCATATGGCTACCGTCCACAAAGCAGACAGCGAGGATCCAATGACAATGCAATTTGAATGTAATGAGTGCCGCAAGAAGTTCGTTTCATACAGAGGTCTACTGTATCACAACAGAAAACATCAGGAACAGTTCACAGCCAGTGGGAAAGTCAAAAGGGATGCTAACTTCATAGTTTATAGCACCGAAACTGAGAAATTAAATTCTGTTAAACATGAAACTGCCTAGATCAAATAATTGAACTAAATTGGTTCCAATCTGTTTCTCAGTTTTGAAAACATTATTTTTTGTATACCATGTGACTGTTGAGTCTTTTTCTTTTATATTTATATTTGAGTAAACATATTTATGTGTCATTGATATAATGTTGTTAAATTTTGATGTCCATGGTATATTTGGAGATTAGGGCGAAGGGTGAAGCTGCTGCAATAGAAATGATAAAATTCTATGTTTGTCTTGTATGTTATTTGCTTTATCAGATTGTCATTATTTTCTAATAGGATTCAATTCATATATTTGTACTGTATTGCTCCAAAGGCATGTCTATTAGGCTATTGTAATAAAAATATGTTTTGCACACATAAAAGAACAAGAGGAACGGACTGATTGAAAACGTGGTTTCAGGTTTGTGAGGAGACATCCCTGCCACGGGGAACATGCCGCGAATGCTATGAGGCAGCTATCGGAGCTCTCCAATTAAGGCGGCTGGTAAGAGAATCAGCTCGGCAGTGGTCCGTGGCCAGCACTATACTGTCTCACGTGACAATACCGACTGACAAGGACGGGGCCTGGTACATTCGGTATAACGACAGCACTGTGCTATTGCAAGACCAATCCAAAAGAGTATCCGATATTTCCCAAGTAGTGAAAAGACTGAATGGTGCATTTCAAGGCACCCCCGAGAATGTGAGAAAGAAACGGAGAAGGCTTAAAGGCAACAGCAGCATTCAGTGCTGTTACTGCAACATGAAATTCCCCTCAGGTTATCACTTGAACCAGCATTTCAAGAGCTCAATGAAGCGGGTGTGCACTCATTGCTCTGCGATCATGCGGAAGGAGAAACTGGCTAAGCATTTACTGGCGGTTCATAACAAGAAGATCCTGTCCTGCAGCCTCTGCCACCAGCTCTTCGACGAGAGACGAAGTTTAATACGGCACACGCAACTTCTGCACGGACCAGAATCCCATCATTGCCAGATATGTGGCGCGGGATTCCCCATCGCGAGGGCGCTCAGAGCACACAGCTATATGCACACTTTGTTCAGCTGTTCTTCCTGCAGCGCGAGTTTCGAGAATCGTAAATGCTACAAGCATCACAAGAGTCAGTGCGCTGGACAGAAGCACCAACCTGAAAGTGTTTACGAGTGCCATGATTGTGGAAGCAAGTACACCAGGAAGCCTTCCCTAAGGATCCATATAATCCAGAAACATCTATACGTTCTGCCCTACGTCTGCCAAGTCTGCGGAAAGCGCAGTTCAAACGCGAGTCACGCAAAAGCCCACGAGGCGATCCACATGACGGAGAGGAAGATATATCAGTGCTTTTGTGGGGCAAAAATGCGCACGCAAATAGGGTATCACATGCACAAGAGAATCCACACGGGGGAGAAGCCGTATGAATGCTCGGAGTGCGGAGACAGGTTCATATCGGCGTCGCGAAGGTTAGACCACATCATGAGAAGGCACAGAAGCACAAAGGACATGAAACACGCGTGCAAAGACTGTGGCGCTAGGTTCCTCAGACCGTTCGAGCTGAAGAGGCACCTGATAAACATTCATAATGTTGAATAAAATAATGGTTAGGACCACTACTGTTTTATACGAGCTTGAAAATAGGTCAAATTTTCGTAACAATATGTATTTTGTGTATATATTTCTTTATAAATAGCTGTTACCCACGAATAAGTTTCTGCAGGAACGTAAAAAATATTAGTACAATCCTTCAAATCTCATTTCAGTACAAATTTCATCTCTCATTTGAGTTTTTAAGGCTTCATTTAATAAGCATTTCAAAGAACTAATGTACCTACCCAAGATTCATGCTGTCTCCATATTGTATAGTCTGTATAATGTATATCATCAAAATCGTTTCTCAAGCAGACAGATACATAGATTTAGTTTGGTATTTGTGATTTTAAAGGATATAAATAGCAAAACATTAGGTTGTAACAGCAAATTCGTCAAGAATGTTATTTATATTCTGTTACCTATTTTCAAAAAGTATGTCGATTATTACAGTTTTTTTAAATTTCAGATCAAAGAAGAAACAGCATTTCCTCAAGGGATATGCGTTGAGTGCAGTACCACGGCGGTCTCCGCCTTCGAGTTCAGACTGCTAGTTCAAAAATCTCGGCTCTTATGGGTGAACTGTCTAAGTGCTCTGTCAGTACTCCCAGACTCCGGCAGCTCTAAATCTATGTATGCGGTGGTCAGAGAGGACTTGTCTCTGCAAAGCGTGAATGACTTCACTGGAGACGCCAAGGCTCTGCTAGATTTAATACTGAACAAGTTAAAGAAACGTAAGAGAACAGAGAAGAAACCGAGAGGGCGCACAGGACCTCCGTGTTCATGCACAGACTGCGGGAAGGCATTCCCTAGCCCATATTATTTGAACATGCACCTAAAGAACAGTGGCCAGAAGGAGGCGTGCTGGTACTGCGGTGCGGTGCTCATAAGAGGCGAGGAGATGAAGAATCATTTGTTCAAAAAGCATTATTTACAAGTGCACTCGTGTCCGGAATGCCCAATGCTTTTCACTAAGGACACAGACCTAAAATTGCACATCAAGGAGTGTCACAAAGCTGGGGCGTTGACGTGTGGTGATTGTGGACGGACATTTCCCAGGCACGCATCTTTTGAGGCGCACTCGCAGATGCACGCAGTCAGGACCTGCCGATCCTGTGGCACCCAGTTCACCAATCGCGGGTGTTACCGCGAGCACCGGAAGAAGTGTGAACCAGATGCGAAACCGGATATGAAATTAGTACCAAGGAACAAACGCTCGAACGTCAGGGATCCGGCGACTTTCACCTGCGATTATTGTTCCAAGACGTATCATTCTCGGCCACAGCTGAAGAATCACATAATATGGATTCACATGGACGTCCGACCACACCAGTGCCAATGGTGCGGCAAGAGGTTCTACACGCCGGCGCGGCTAGCAGAACACACGGTAGTCCACACGAGGGAGAGGAACTTCGAATGTGATATATGCGGAGCAAAGCTGGTTTCCAGGATGGCGGCTGTGTACCATAGACGACGACACACTGGCGAGAGGCCCTATGAGTGTGAAGACTGTGGGGAGAGATTCATATCGGCATCAAGGAGGTCAGAGCACGGCAAACGCAGGCACGGGAAGGGGTTGCGCATGCAGTGTATGCTGTGTCCAGCCAACTTCGTCAGGGGGCACGAGCTTCGGAAACACATGGACAGAGCGCATAGGTCCCAAGAGAATCCTGGACAATGCCTAGTGAATGTTCAGGCGTAGCAAACCAAGGAACATATGAAAGAAATGCGTTAGAATCAGGACTGTAGCTTCTAAGGGTCCTTTCAAATAGACCGGCTCGGAAATCTGAGGAGATTTTGATCGCATTTAAAATAGAACCGTAACACGTTGTAATAAAGTCCATTTTTAAATTTCAATTGCTTTGTATCAGCGTTGAAATATCGTCCGGAGATAAAACAATTGAAGTGGAAAAATATACCTTATTAAAGTGTGCTAAAGTTCTATCTTAAATGCGATCGACATTCGTTCTGGGCTTCAAGCTGGCATTTTAGAGAAGAACTTAAGTCTTATTTTAAGGGTAAATGTCAGATTTTAAAAAACATGTAAAAAAAATTACGCCATCACAATGACTAGATTCCATTAGTGTTATTTAATTGCATAGAATAAATTGCATATCTGTGGAAAAAGTCCAAAATCTAGATAGACAATGACAATAATAGGTTTAATTTTTATTGTAACTGGCTGATTGAAAATAGGTCTTGGCGCCTTTTTAATTAATTAAAAAAAAACAATGGAGACGAACGATTTAATGAAATAATTTACACGCAAATAGAAGATTATAATTAATTGTATCTCATCCTCTCGTTGGTAGGCAGAGAGCATAGAGTGCCGAATATCATATCCTTACAGACCTGACATGCTTCTAAATTCATGACTTTGTCTATATACATAGGTGCTTATATTTTAATAGGGCTGCCAATAAATAGTACGTTATTACTCTACACTGGTAACACTGATATCTTTAATTTTAAGTAATTATAAAGGTTTTCACAGATGGAGCTATAATATATATAACAGAGTAGACATCACCGTGACGTCAGCTGCGTCAGCATTGCTGACATCACAATTGTTACCTGTTGTTGATGACTCATATCTGAATCTTTAAAACTACACAAGTATTGTTCACTTTCGAATATTCTTCGGGCAGCGTAACGTCGTCCAGAGAGGTCCGTATTGTTGAACGACTCGAGCAAGAATGCATCAACGTCCTTTTTTTCTTAAATGACTTATGCTGTTGCCCCTAATGGCCTCTACAGCTCCACCGGGTTTTAGTGGCGAGCCCAAATGACTCCGTCTGAATTAAGAAGAGTGGGGAGGGGTAGGAGTGAGGCCCAGGGAGAGAGGACTACGGGCTGTGCGACCGACCCGTGGGCGTCTCCTGTGATACTCTGACCTAGGCACGGATCGACAAGGTGTGTGCTTATCGAAGGGTGACGGTCAAACGTGCGGAGACGCCGCACGTCTGCGTGTGGAACGCAGTGTCTTCGTCCTCGCCGGCCGGGACGGTGCGTGTATATGGTGGTTGTGTAGTGTCTGGGAGGAAGATGAGTCATGCTGAGGAGACCTATTTGCCAGTGTTATATCATCGTCAGGGTCATCTATTACGTGCCTCGGTCTTCTAAGAGGAGCTTTTACCCCGGCTGGACGGCGAGCGTACGACACAGTGTTCCTAATGAGTTTATTTGGGTGGACGTCAACCTTGTCGAAGTAGCTCACGGCTTGTTTCTTCAAGAACTGGGTTATTGCGTCTAAATGAAGGTCCCTATGGAGATCTACATTACGCAGGTACCAGGGTGCGCCGATTGATCTGCACATAAAACGGTTTTGTAATAATTGGAGGGTATTAACGGATTTTACGTGTACAAAGGTGATACTGGCATAAATCATAATGGGTCTCATACAGGCTAGTTATAGACGGACTTTCGAGCGAAATTCCATCTTACTCTTTCCGTTGATCAGAGGGAATAGGCGCCCTAGTACGAAAGCAGCCCTATTTCTGACTGTACGAATGGGCTTACTGAAAGATAAGCACGTGTCTAGGATGATGTCCAAGTACTTGGCCTCATTGGTCCAATGTATGGGTTTGTTGAACAGTTGGATAGGTCGCAGAGTGCGGCCGTCTTTCTTGACTCTGAACTGCCT